>APFE031113349.1:50173-66070 GCA_000404065.3 Pinus taeda
AATATAATTATAATGTAATCTACATTATACACATCAAAAATAATTTTGTAACAATAAAGCTTTATATTTGGATACTGAACATTATCATCCAATTACCAAAGTTAATTTGTAACATTGATCTATAAATAATGTTATCATTATCTTATATATCATTATTTAACATTGAAAATGACATCATTGTATAGTTAATTTGTAACATTGATCTATAAATAATGTTATCATTATCTTATATATCATTATTTAACATTGAAAATGACATCCTTGTATCAACCTTCATCTCACATTAGAATAGAGACTATGATTAAAATTAACTTTGCAATGCTGCCATATCTCCCTTCACTCTTTAATTTTAATGTATGATTTAGACTTTAGGACTTGTATAGATAATTATCATAATTCAAATCTTTTTCATTTAGCTCATTCAAGGGTGATATACCATAGCTCATTCAAAGTGATATAATATAACCCATCACTGTAACACTAGATTTATATATTTTTTTGTTGACCCTTATATCTATACATAGGGGAGTTAGGAACTCTTCCCCTCACTCCTAATTAGATTCACCATTGATATGCATGATATTTCTCATTACCAAGGTCCAAGTCACTCGCATGTATGGGTCAAACCCCTTACTTTATGTGGTCATGAGTTGGATAATAGGGTCATTCATTGCATAAGGGGTTGCATTTAATAGGCCATGTATTTAACCTTCTTACCTGCCTTCCCATGATTTTACCTGTAAGGCATAGCTAGCACTTCGATGGTCTAGATTTGGTTTGGAAATATAATGGTAGATCTTTGAAAGGCTTTCAATAGGGTAAAGAAACCCTAACTTTCATTTCATTTGGACATTTTGTCTTTAGGACTATGTGGCCATAGTGCCTCTCTGCTCTACTATGCATTCAATGGATTTCTTGCCACATTACCCATGTCTTACAGTTGTTACATTTATTCACTCCATGGGTTGACATGTTTACACACAAAAGGAATGCATGTCGGATCATTGACAGAGTGGTAATGTTTTTGTTTGAAATTCACACTGTGTTCTTTTATAATTCAAATTTCTTTACTCTTGCATTTGGTTTGCTAATTTATTCATTTGTTTGTAGTGGAAATTTGTAGGAAATAAAGGGGATTTAGTTTAGAACAAGGTTGATACTTCCTTTATAGTACTTCCTCATATGCATCATGCCCTCATTCACATCTCTCCAATTGTAATCATCTATACTATTGTCATTTTCTTAGTTCCTTTACAGGTTTCTCACATATGACTTTAAGGGTTTTTCATTAATACATCTCCTTCAAAGGGAATATGAATTTGGTGTGGTCATGGTTTCAATACACCACTGCTTTGACATAACTTTCTCGTGCCTTTGGCAAGCTTCCTTCTTACCCTTGAACCACACGTCTTTTTCATTTTCACTTCAATATTTGGTTGTATTTCAACCTAGGGTTTTCCCTGTAAACCCTAAGATTTTGTCACTATATTATGGTGTATGATTTGGGCATGGATGTGACCTCTAGGATTGAAAGCCCCTTTGTTTTATTTTTCTTTTTTTTAATTGCATTTCATCCATGTGTGTTTTCATTTTTTTTCTCTTAATTTGTTATTCATTCTTCGTGTTTGACACCTTGAACCTAGGGTTTCTTAAGCACTAAAACCTAGCATTGTCATTAATATGTACTCTCTTATTTCAAAATGACCATGGAAAGCCTTATTTGAATAAAATATCTATGACACAACTTATTAGCCAAGTCTCTATTTCCTTTCCACGTATAATGTAATTTCCCCTTTTTAAAGTATTATACTAATAGTGAATTTTTACTAGATTTGCAAATAGGTGGCGCTAGAAGAAATAATTCCATCTTTGCAGGTATACATTTTATCTCTTGTCCCTTACTTGAATACTTGATCACTTCCACAAATTTGTCCATACTCTCTTTCTCTCAGTTTAATTTCTTTTATTGACTCTATTATAGGTATGTTGTTCAATAGAGTGTGTTTGTACTTGTCATTTCATCTATGGAGATTTACCTTCGACAACAAAGGCTAAGTTCCACCTTTCTTCCTCCTTACAGGTTTGTCGCATTCACTTAATGACTATACCATGTATTTGCTTGATAAGTCTTATTTGTGTTTCCTTGGTAGATATAACACCAATGATTTTAGCGTTGATTTTATTTTGGGCGGTGACTTGTTCTCCCTTTAGAGGGTTTTAGGCTTTATGGCCAACATGCCATTTAATTAATGTAATTTATGTATAAGGATAAAATCATGTTCACTTGTTTGGATCCTAAACCTACCAGGTCCTTGCTGACCTTTTTATTGTATTTGTTTTATTAAGAATTGATATACAAATTCCATGTTTTTACTTGCTTAGTTTATTTTACTTGTAATTTTTTTTTTTCTTTTCCCAATATGGATACAGAAAATCATGATTTCACTTTATCTCCCCACTCAAATTATTATATGGATACTACGCATTTGTTATTGTTAATCAATATCGTTATTAGGGGGAATTCACTTTCCTTAATTGGGCCATTACGCATAGGTTATCACCCTTATTATAACATAATGTATTCCATGGATATTGATGATCCTTAGTATTGCAACAAGAATGTTGCAACTCCCAAGGCTACCAACTTAAATTATTAAACTGGGTTTCATACAAACTTAGGAGGCATCAAGACTATATGTGCAACATGAAATATGTCCTTCTTTTGTTGATCTAATGCAATGAAGTGAATATCATGGAATCAAGCCTAAACCAATTGTAGAAATGGAAATGCTTATCTATTTGCATGAATGGAAATGTTACTCTACTTTTCATAAATGTAAAATTTAACATACTTGCATGAACGTAAATGTTATTCTATTTGAAAAATGTAGTTGTCGCATCAAAAGGAAACCTAGTCTATGTAATAGAAATAACAATGTTGGAAATGGAAACCCTAGCATAAGATGTATGAAACAAAACCTATTAATTAAATAATTATTCAATAACTGCATTCAAAATATATTTTTTCAATAGATTTCATAAGTTACTTCAAAAAGTAATCATGAAAATCATCATTATGCTCTTCAAGTCATGAATCTGTCCACTAACCATAACTAGAGAGGTGAATTGTAATGGAGAAGAGTCAAGGCTTAAGAGGTATTTTGGTATTACTCAATCATGGTTCAAATCCTATAAGTCATTATTCAAGATTAAGGGACAAAAACCAGAATTTTGGAGTAGATCTAGTCAAGTTTACACATGCTACAAGAGTGTTATAGGACTGCTACAGGAGGTGCTACGGGAGGCTCTGTTTTGCTGCAAGAGCGAGATAACTTGTTGAAAGACCAAGTAAATAAAATGAAAATGAGATGGGGAAATTTTTGTTATTAAGTAGGATTTCCTAGGACTCCATTACAAGTGGAATCACTCCAAAATACCCTTGTTAACACGCGCTAAAAAATAGCAAAAAAATTACTTACTCTAAAAACTGGAATTTCAAGAACTAGTGAGCAAGTTAACCTACCAAATGCTTAGCCTAATCAAGTGAAAATTATATGGGGTAAATTTTGTTATTAACTTGAATGTTTTTATTACCCAATACAAGTGGAATAAACTCAAATGAAGTTCATTAACACGTTCTAAAAAATAGCAGAATATTAGTACTATTTTACTACAAGGGACTTTCAAAAATTTTAGATTTGTGAACTAGTAAACCAATCCAATTAGCTCAATGATGAATATGATTTTTTAAATTTTTTTTAAGGATAAATCATGCTTGTGACTTTATAAATAACCTTCAAAAAAGCTCACTTCAATTATTTAACCAATATGACCTACAACAAAGGAACATGAATAGTAAATGCAGAAATAAGAGATACAAGTGAAAAGGACATTCAAAGGAAATAAAGAAATTGTACAAGAGGGATTTAAGGCTCCTAGGATGGCTAAGCCCAAGGAAACTCAGATTCCTATGAAGGAAACCAAGATTTAGAAGCTAAAAATGGCACCAGACTTCATTATTTGAATCAATCCAACTACATCCGTGCTAGAAATGAAAGTGGTGTTGCTAAATAACAAGTTTTCTCCACAACAAGACTGAGAAATACATGACTCTAGAGGAAAATTCGAATTGGTACTTATACAAAGTGATGATGAATCACTCTCCCTGAAAGGAGACAACTTTACACTCCAAAATCCCTCAAGACCTGGATCTAGTTCCCAAAACTAGGAATTTGCATTAAATGACATGGAACACATTCCTAGATTTTCTATATCAGTGGAGCTCCAATTTTTTTCAATAATTTCATGATATTTTGTTTATTTATGATCCAATATTGATCCTCCTATAGCAGTTGGAAAGTCCCTAGATCATCTTCTCCTCCAAATCTTCATAATCTTCCCAATATTCTCACAATATTTTACAAAAATAAATAATATTAGGCACATAATATGCAATTATATCTAAACCTTCCTAAGAACATATTAAAGATAAAAAAAATGATTATTAATTGTATAATGAGAGATTTAATATAGCCTTTATGTGCCTAGGAAAGGTTAGATGGGCCTTAATTTCTATCTAATTTGGAGGCCCATCATACCCCCTTCTGAAATTGTTGCTCATCCTATGAGAAATCTATCCAACTTCTTTCCCTGGTGTTATTCTTTTATGCCTTAGATGTCTTTTCATGCAATTCCCTTCCTTAGCTCAATGTAATATGATTTGGATGGTTTCCCACATTGGATGGCTTCCATGGACAAACTTTCCATGGTGGCAAGTTGTACCTCCTTTTACTATAGTTGTTACCTTAGACTGTTGTTTTCTAACTGTAGTTTCTCTTTCATGACAGTCTCCCTTAGCCTTAAATCAGTCAATTCCTTGCTCATTTCTTTGACTTTTTCCTCCATGAGGCCCATATCCTCTACATTCTTGGATTTTGCAATTTGCATCACCTAGTGAGTTCTGCCTCTTTTTGTAATAGGATCTGATACCAGGCTATGGAGTGGGCTCTTGGAGTCCTTGTGGAACTTCTCTCTCCTCTTGAGTTGTTTTTTTCCCTTCTTGTAGCCCTTTTTCTTCATCCTGTAGAAATTATTTTTTCACTTGTAGCATTTCTGCTTGCACCCTTTCCATTTTCTTTGAATATTTCCTTACTCCCCAAGGCTCTAATGGTTGTTCTACACAAAATTTGTCTTCCTGTAGCACTATGATAGCTTCCTGTAGAAAATTGTTCCCTCTTGTAGAAAATTTGTTCTTCCTGTAGTACTTATGTTCCTCTTGTAGCAGTTATGTTCTTCCTATAGCAGTTTCATTCTTCCTGTAGAAAATTTGTCCCTTCTTGTAGAAACTAATCTTTGTATGCCAAGAGGTGGTGAGTCCACCTTTTTGTTTTCTCTTTTTATTATTTTTTTATTATATATTTTATTTTTTTTCAATTTTTTTCTCTTTTCTCATTACATGCAAAATAAACTCAGAATGATTTGAGTTAATTGAGTTGGCCCCCAACTACTTTTTGAACTCCATGATAACATCCCTCTTTCTTAAGTATTTTTTCACTTTTGTCTCATTTATCTCCCACATATGTCGTTGTCCTTTGGAGAAAAGTTAACTGACTTGCTAGATAAGACCAGGGCTTCATGCTATTAAGTTTGCCTATAAAAGACCTTTCCTTCTCACACTTCTAATTTTTTCTCAAGCTAGAATAGGTTCAAAGGGTGAGGTTAGAGAGTTGCATTCTTGTTCATTACAATGAGTATTTTTTTGTGCAGGATGTTGTTGTAGTTGTGGAGGTTGCCTTTGATGATCTTGAAGTTGCATGTGATAATCTGATGGAGGTCCTTCGCGTTTTTTGTTGTTGTTGTTGCTTTTCTCTTGAGGTGCTCTTGATGTGAGTGTTGTAGTTTATTATATGTCATTTCTAAATAGAGGTAAGGTTTTTTTGCATGTCTTCTGTAATTTCTTGAGAAATATATGTACTTTTTATGTTCTGTTGCTTACTGATGCTTGATGATACAGGTATGTCCTTCATGCAGATGCACTTTGGATAAGATGTTTCTATTTTCTAAGTGATCAAGAATATTGAGCAGCTAACAAATGGTCCTTTATCTGCTCAAAATCAAGGAAATGACATTCCATTCCCTTCACAATGGTTGGTTCTTTAATCCGTTGCTTACAATTGTGCCTCATAGGATCTGTGCAGGCTCCTACAGGACTATGTGTCTTCTTGTAGAATTCACACAAACCCTTCTAATATCAAATTACTTTTTAGATAAAGCCTCCAATAACACTTATAATTCATGATCAAACTATGGACAAGGATGAAAAACGTTGGTTGTGGTGAAAGTAATGAAAGAAGGGGTGAAAATGGGCCTTTTTAATGAACAAAGATTAATTTTTGGATGGAAAAGTGACTAAATGGTGTGGAGGATGGATGATGGAGGTGTGGTAGACATATTGGTTTATTTCCCTAAGGAAAACATAGAATTTGATCCCTCTCTCTATGCTAATCACAATCCTATAGCAATTATGGTAACTCTTGTAGCAATTCTGGAAGACTCCTATAGCATAATCATTTTATTCATATCTCTCAAATGGTAGATTGTATTCACTTGAAATTTTTTTATCATGTTTCCATCATCCTTATATATATCCCCATAAAAAATCTTGGTAAATGAATGCACCAATATCGAGAAAACAAATTGTTTCAGGTGATGGAGGCCAATTTCTCAAAAAGTGTGCACTGGAATTTGTTGAAATTCATTGAGAATGTTACAATAATCCATATGCATCTCCCCATGAAACATCCTATAAAAAATATGCATAAGTTATGAGATATGGTAAAAACAATTTTATGCCCTCTATATTTTGGCAGTCTTGTAACAAAACAGAACCTTCCTGTAGCACTTTAGGACAACAAGGAAAGTGAATGGGAAAGGCTTGGAAATGATGGGTGGATGTTGGAAATAGATGATGGTGATGGATTTACATGGCCTTGGTCATGTTGGAGCATCTGGGAAAAGGAGGAGAAAACCCAAATTTGACTTCCTTTAACTAGATTTTTGACCAAAATTTTCTTTTGGTGCTAACTTGTTTTGTTGCTTGCAAATGTTGGAGAGAACTTAAACTCATCAGGGAGATACATGGAGAAAAGAATGTTTTTTATTTTCATTTTTTTCATTTTTTTCTTTTAGGCCTATTAGCTGCCTCAGTGAGATTTTCAACTAGTAAGTCTCCCTAGACACCTCAAAGTAGGTTTTCACCTAGGATCTTTTATTTTTATCTTTTTTCTATTTTTTCCAACCCATTGACTACCTCATGGAGGTTTTCAATCAACAAGCCAACCTTAGGTGCCTCAAAAGAGGTTTTCACCTAAGATTTTATTCTTATTTTTTCTTTTTCCATTTTTTATTTCTTTTTTTTTTTTTCTATCCTACTCTACTTGAAAAAACAAAATCACTTTCAAGTATAGGAATAATTCTAATGGAGTGATGTGCACATCAACATGATAGATGAAATCGTGTTTAGGCTTGAAAGATGTTTTGACATGTACCTGAATATGAGTGACCAACTACTTTGACTCAGATGAGATCAAGTATTCTTGAAGAAGTGTGTGTTGTTGCAACGTAATGATTGTCGAAACCATATTTCAATATAGTTGTGATGTGCCTGGTCCATTTTCACATTTGGATCTCTTTTTGTGTCCTCTTCTACCATGACATTCAAATATTCCTCTCTTTTTTTATTATTCTCTTGAAAACATGGAGGATCTTATGGTAAACATGAGATAAAGTTCTCAATCTCTGATTTTGATGTCTACTTTTCATAAAGTGTATCCCATGATTCTTTGGTCTCCTCATTCAAATCTTATCTTTATAAATGTTGTCCTTCAATGATATAAAGAGAATATCTTTTTTGAAATACTTTTCCTGAGCTAAGATAAATACCATTTAGATCAAGAGAAGTTGTTTGGAAGTGTTGTACCTCAACATTGTAAGTGGGTTAAGTTACTAGAATGTTTGGGTTAAAAAATGGTTGGACAGGTAGTTGAGTGGGAGTGAATATTTGATATGGATGTGGTTTGGGTTGTGGTTGTGGTGGAGGTGGATGGTAGGGATAACACGGAGTTGGGTATGGAGGATATTGAGGAAAATATTGTGGATATTGTGGATTTTTCCAATAAGGTCCTTAATAACCTTGTTGCCAAGATTGGTTTTAGGGATGAGATGGACAAGGTTTCCAAGGAAAGGGCGCGTTCCAATTACTTTGAGATGGATTTGCATAACATTGAAATTTTGAATTAGGTTCTTGCATCATATCAGGTTGACTAAGTTGTCATGGTCTTCTTGGAGCTACATAATAGAGTTTCTTTAGTGATTGACTTGCTCCATTGTCTTCTTGGTAAAATTCCTTCAACCTTGGTAATAGTGGGAAATATTTAGTATCATGTGATTTTACATGGATAACACAAATATAAACATCTTATTTTTTCTTAGTTTTCATTCTTAACATTTCTACTTGTTCACTTAGATTCCTAAGAATTTATGTTTTAAAGTTATCAAGCAAATTTCCAAGTTCAGCTTGACTTACCAATCATGATGCTAATTTACTTACTCTTTCACTTCCTCT
Source organism: Pinus taeda (assembly GCA_000404065.3). Taxonomy (NCBI): domain Eukaryota; kingdom Viridiplantae; phylum Streptophyta; class Pinopsida; order Pinales; family Pinaceae; genus Pinus; species Pinus taeda. The sequence continues at coordinate 58,797 of APFE031113349.1, forward strand.
TGATATGAATTTGCATATTTCACAAATTTTGTCAAATGATATTTGATACACATCACCTTTACTCATAAGATCAAGGAGATCAATCCACTTATCCATAAGTATTCTAAGTAAGAGGCTTTTTAGTGTGTCAAATCCTAACTTATGTAATTTTTCCCTCTTAACATTATACATGAATCTCTCTATTAGATCCTCAAGGCTCTCATCTTATTTTTGAGTCATTCTAAATATTTATTCTTTAAGATCATGGTTTTTGTATTTTTCCATAAATATATTTTGCATATTGTTGGGCAGTAAACAGGGTATTTTTCACCTCTATTTACCCTACATTAATTGTCAATCTAGGTATGATTTGTTATCTCAAAGAGTGTACTCAGTTTGAGGCGGTCACTTGTCAAGAGTAATGCTATTAGTATAGTGCTTTTGCAAAAGTAAATAAATGCTGGAAACAAACTCTAAATGTAATGGCAAGAACTTGAAATGATTTGTAATGAAATCATTCATTTAAGAAACTACAACACTTCATTAGTCAAGGGTGCAGTAATGATAACTCTACCCTTTGTAAACTAATGTATGAAAAGAAATCAAGGAGAAGATCATCAATCTGGGAACTGGACAACAATAGTTAATGTTCACTATAGTTTCAGATCATTATGTTCACACCAAAGCAATTACTTGAAATGATAATTCAATTAACAGGAAAAGGAATAGCAACTAATCTATTTTAAAAAGATTGAACAACAAAGCTTTAACCTATAGAAATGAATTGGGAAGCAATTGTAATCTAAGGAATTAAGCAACAATCTCTACCTCAGGAAAGCAAACCTAAAATGGAACAAAAAACTAAGGTAAGTTTATGAAATATTGGATAGCAACCTGAATCAAATGTAAACACACAACAATCTAAATTGAATGTAACACACAACGCATCTATACTAAGGGAAGCAGTAATCTGGGTTTTAGTATAACAAATATTAATCACGGTTTGAATAAATAGCAATTGTAGTTACCATGAAACAATTATCCCAATGAACAACAATCACTCTTAGAGATAAACCATAGCTAAATAGACAATAATACCGATCTATAAATACACATCACTGTTACTCTGTAAACGAACAATAATGGTAATCTGTAACAGAACAACAATGTTATACAGTAATATCAATTTGTAAAGGAACATAAATGTGATATAATTCAGAATGAACAGCATAACATTCCAGTTGTAGAATATAACCTTACTATTCAAATATGAATGAAATATAACAGAGCCAATACATGAAATGATAAGGAACAACAGATTACTGAATGAAGCGAAAAAAGAGAAATCAAACCACACACGACTTGGAATTGGAAAATAATGGTACAGAAAGCAAGTGATCCACTAGGGCTGGGCCCTTAGCCTCCAGGGACACACTGCTATGATTACTCCAAAATCAAAGATGGAACAACAACAAAGTTTATGTAATAATCATGAAAACAAAGTTACAGTAATCGCTCTTTAAAGAGAGTCTATGATTAAAGTTTAAGTTACAACAGTGAATTCTATAAAACAACAATAATCCACCCCTTGGGCTAGCAACGTTGTCCCTTTCTATAGCAGCCAGGCAGAAATACCAAAGATACAGATATTCTTAAGGTAGCAATCCCTCAGGATCAAAGGATCCCGAGGGATTCGCTATATCGTTATTTCTCCATTATCTCTTCATTCTCTTACACCGATTTGGTATCTCGTCTTCCTTTTCCTGGCTTATGCACTCCGATCTGGATTGCCTCGTTTGGATGCAGTTCCCTGTCAAAGGGACATCAATTGGTTTCATCTTGTCTTTTCCTTTGGAATGGCGATCTTCCATTTTCTTCATTTTTTGCACAGGAAAAGGTAATAATTAGTCATTTTCTGTTACTCACAAATCTCCTAAACTTTATCATAATCCTTCATCATATGCCCATTTCATAATGTAAAGAAGTTATGAATTAAAGGAAAATATAACGAAATAAGTGGCAATTACATACCTTCTCTAATGCTCAAGACACCCCCCTGCTTACCCGTTTTCATGCCCTCATGAAAACATTGTAATTGACATGCAAGGCAGTTAGAGAATAGGATGGAGAAGGGTTCTCAGTAAGTGGTCTACAACCATGATTCCTAGCTAAGAATTCAAAAATATGCCCTATCTAACCTTCGGGAAATTCATATAAGGCTCTATATCTTGGTGCAGGGTATCGAATGACTGGACTTCAGAATCTATAGCCTAACCAAGATGGGCCTTCTCTCAAAATGAGGTCACCATAGATACCCAGGCGGTCAACAACTAGCTTAAAATTCTCATTATTGAATGGTTCTCTGTTTTGGATATTCTGATTAGAAGTCTAGTATCCGAATTTGGTTGCTGTTATGCCAAGGTCTTTGATGGTAAAGAAGTATTCTACCCCTTGCCAGATGACTGTCGTGTGAATAGGTCCCAATGTCTGGATCACACTGTGATTTCTCATTAAGATCCTATGTTTATTCCATAATTACAATGGGTCTCTAGGTTCACCCCTCACCCATAGATCTAATCCATTCTCCTATCTTTAGAAGACATTGTAGGCTTTAAGCCACTTTATCTGATTAACAAAAAATAAATAAATGCCTGTAGTTGGACATCACCCACAAAAGGGCTAGGGTTTTGTTATGTTTCTCCATCTAATATAATATTGTGCAAATAAAATTCACATAACAATCGCTGAACTTTCACCCTATAATGCTTGCAACAGTTTATGAAGTCATTAATGGTTTTTATCTCTATAAGCACTCCTGCCTTGACAACTTTAATTTTCAATTGTAAATATCTTTCCATTAAAAACAAAGCATAGTTTCTGGGGGGTGCCATACATGCTAGAACATCAGTATACAGAGAACATAAGGTATCCATTTGATTTATAACTGTGTCTACTCTATGGGTTACCTTTTTGACTCTTTCCTTTGCCTTTCGCCATCCTTCAAAGGCCTCGCTTTCTGATGTATTGATGTTCTTCAGCTGCTGTTGTAACTTCTAGTATTTTTCTTGAGGAACAGTCTCCTTTGTGAGTTTCTCTATTTTTTGTTGGGTTTGTGCCAAATCGTTTCGCAGAGGAACGTCAGGTCATTATCCAACATGATAATTTTGGGCTGGAGATCTACTTGGATCTCCTTATTACGACATCTCGTCTTTATGGTTTGATTTTCCTTCTCGCTAGAGGATAGTGCCTCTGTCTAGATTTCCTTATCACAGGCCAATGTGTTGTCTATTTGTACTTCTACATTTGCAACAACTAGATGCTGTTCCTTTTGATTCTGAATAACAGGTTGGACTTGAATCCTCTTGGTCTTTTTCTTAAGGGGTTTTTCCTGGGCAATTGCATGCTTTTCCATAGAGGTTCCTTTTGATTTCTTCCCCATTTTCAAGACTCTTATTTGTTGTCAAAGTTTCTTAATTACATTAAGCAATCTCTGCTGTTCCTTTCGCAATATTTTAATTTCCTCTGTTTTCTTGGAAGGAACAACCATTTGTTTTCTCAGGCCTGGAATTTGTACCTCAGGCATTGTACCTTTTCCTTGACCAATTTCCATGTTTCCTTCTTGGAACAATTCTTCAGTGTTCTTCTAATCAGGTTTTTCAGGGGTAGAAACCCTAGTTTGTTCTACTGCCTCCTGGGCAGCTTCTTCTTCTACCTCTTCTTCATCATGCAATTCTTCAGGTGTATTTTGACTAGGAACAGATTGTTCCTCTTCCTCCTCTTCATCACTCTCCTCACCATATACAATCTTATCATGAGAGGAGTGATCCTCTTCTTCTTCCTCATCACACAGTTCCTCGAATGCACTTTTATCATGAGAAGAGTGCTCCTGTGGCCCTTCTTCAGTATGGGGGTTGAGTGGGCTGTGAGGTTGGACATATTTACCCATATTGGCCAGAATTTGGGCCAATTCATCTTTTTGCAGAGGGTTTTGCAGTGGACTTTTGCTGCGTTGTTTCCTCCCCTCCTTCCTGATCGGATTTCTCAGTCTCCTCCTCCGGTTCTCCTTCATCATTTTCCTCCAATTCTTTTTCGTTCTTGCCACCTTCCAATTGTGGGGGTTGTTCGTCTTCTGAATCATGTATTTCCACAAGTTGAATAATGTTTCCCTGGGAATTTCCCAACATTCCTCTGCTCCTTGCCAATCTAACAGATTTTCCTCGTTTTAGTGGTCTGCTCGATGTGCTGGCAATATGTTTTCGTTTTGGGGCTAGAAAAGCCAGTCCCCCATCTATCGAGAAAATCAATTCTTCCCAACCCATGGTCAAGACTGTAGCTGAATATTAGTCGAATTAACCCATGGTGGCTTACTACTGACTCTACATGGCGAGATTTCTTCATGCTTTGGACAACATCATGTAATAAAAAATTTTAAAACGCAGGCAAATTCACAACACATTTTTTCTTTAACACCACTAAAAGTTTGAGATGGCGTGGTCTTACCACATCTTTTTTTCCATTGCAAGTGATGTAGCTCTAGAGAATTCTCACCAATTCTTCTCACGGATCTCCCAGGTTTGCTGGTAGGACTCCTTTCCTTTTTATAGACAGGTTTTGCCCTTCATCTTGGAAGATAGTTATGGCATCTCGCAGTCTTACCTTTTTCAAAGTCCACATAGGTCCAGTGGCTGGTAGTCCTGAAACTTCAGCAATTATGTCATCTGTGATTGCTATCTGTCTCCCTCTCACCATGGAATGATTTTCTTGCATGTTTTACATAAACACGATTGCCACCGTCTCGTTAGATTGTTGTATATGGTTAAGGTAAGCTATCCATCCCGCCCTTGCTAGGATTTCTCGTGCAGCATCAGAGACAATTAACACTTGTGGATTATTGCGAATTGATCTTCCTCCCATCTGATTCACACTTAACACACTGTAAAAACATAGAGACGAAAATGGAACAGCAAGTTGTTCAAATTTTTAGCTCACTGTTAAGAAAGCACAGAGAAAATGATGGAACAGCAAGTTGTTCAAGTTTCTAACTTACTGCTAATTTTTGCAGAGCAAAACACAGAAATGGCATCGGAATAGCAAGCCATGCATATTGGGAAACAGAATACCATTAGGTTTTCTATTCCCGAGTCATAATTCTTCCAAATGATGAGCTGACACGTATGCCAGTGAATTATGGAGATCACTCACGCCCCCTATAATGTGATAGGCCATCCTAGGCCATCAAATACAGGAGCAGTGTGTTGAACTGCAATGGTATAGAGGAATAAAGGAACAGCATATAGAGATATGCCATGTTTACAAAAATGAGCGGATTACCGAAATCAAGGCGTATGATAGAATCGCTAATAAATATGGAAATGCCGTGATATGATGTGAGAAGTGGAGGATAGGATAGCTAACGTGAATAAAAGTTCTTATGCGGTCATTATCGAATTTTACTGTCATGATTGATTTGTAAATGATTTTCATGTATCAAAGGTTCGAGAGGGTTATATACATAATCCCATTTGAAATCACTATAAAGATATCAGAGGAAGGGTTTTATAGTTACTATTGGTGTATAAGAAATATGACTTCAATACCATCAACAAAGCTCTGTTACCCACAAGTGTCCATAACCTTGACAAAGTTGTTTATTTCACCCTTGGAACCATAATCCTTTGTGTATGCCTAGGAAAGTGTTGTGCAATGTCAGAATGGAGGTCATTGTGCTTGCTTGGTAACCAGATGAATCAAAATGCCATTCACCAGGAAGGAGTGAAAGGTGGGCAGGTCGGCTCGTAATGAGACCTCCTGTTCCAAGGACTTTTTATTTTTCTAATGTGCCTCTTGGATCATATCCCTGGTGTGGTGGCAATAGTGGGAATTCCACTTCAATTTCTTCCTTATGATCATGGTAGGCCGTCTCTTGATCAGACCCCCTATCCTTCATCTGACAAATCATGTTAATAATCATATAGATAACTATTTTTTCTTTTTCTTCTTTTCTTTTATATAGCACTTTTCCTATTTATATATAGAGGGTGGTTCAATACTCCTTAAGAGTAGGGATGGTGGAAGAAGTCTGAACATCTCAATAGAGAAAAATATACCCTTATTCTTATTCAATAATAATGATTAAAGAGAATTATGGGGATTTATAAAGAACCATCGTGATAAAAATAATCAATCATATTGGTATTAGTAAAATAATGACAGCAAGGTGATATAAATAGTTGTCCTTTCCTCTTTTCTCTTATCAATTCAAAGCAATTTTTTCTAAAGATGACAATTTTTTGTGTGATTTGTTGATTTCAGTATCCTCTAGTTTTTGTATTCTTGCATAAATGTATAGCTGTACCTTAAATGACCATCGTTCACAAAAAATCCTCTAAATGGTAAAGCACACATACAAAAAAAAGAAGAAAAATGCACTTCAAAAGTGTTGTTCTCAATATGAAATAGCTGATGTTTCTTTAGAGGGACAGCAAAATAATATTTGCACACAAAAACGGTAAGAAAAAAGAAAAAAACATGCTCAAAATTATTGTTCCTTGAAAGGAACAGTAGCTGTTCCTTAATCAGAACATCAAATAAAGCAAGCACAAATAAAAAAATGTGAAAATGTTGTTCCTTCAGAAAGGAATAACAAACACGAAAGTACTATTCCTTCAGAAGGAACAACGAAAAAACGAAAGTGTTATTCCTTTGAAAAGGAACAACAGAAAATGAAAGTGTTGTCCCTTCAGAAAGGAACAACAAAGAACGAAAGTGTTATTCCTTTGGAAAGGAACAACAAAAAACGGAAGTGTTGTTCCTTTGGAAAGGAACATTAGAAAATGAAAGTGTTGTTCCTTCGAAAAGGAACAACAAAGAATGAAAGTGTTGTTCCTTCGGAAAGGAACAACAAAAAATGAACAATTGAAAATGAAAGTGTCGTTCCTTTGGAAAGGAACAACAAAGAACGAAAGTGTTGTTCCTTCAGAAAGGAACAACAAAAAGACATAAACATTGTTCCTTCGGAAAGGAACAATAGAATGCAAAAGTGTTGTTCCTTCGGAAAGGAACAACAAACGGTGAAAATTTTGTTCCTTCGGAAAGTAACAACAAAATGCAAAAGTGTCGTTCCTTCGGAAAGTAACAAAAAAATGTAAAAGTGTTGTTCCTTCGGAAAGGAACAACAAAATGCAAAAGCATTGTTCCTTCGAAAAGAAATAACAAAGCGGTGAAAATGCTGTTCCTTTCGAAAGGAACAACAAAATGCAAAAATTGTAGAGATGTGGAAATCTGTATAGAAAGTA
>APFE031113349.1:68625-105392 GCA_000404065.3 Pinus taeda
CCTTAATTGAAGGTCATTGCACTCCCTTAGATCAGTTTCTAGTTTTTGTGTTTCAATTATTTAAATAGATTGAACCGGTTCATTATTTGGGTTCGGTTGGGTTGGGCTGGGAGTTGCGGTCTTAAATTGTACTGGGTTTTTTTTTGTAGTGTTGGCAGTGTAGGTTGAGTGGTTCCTACTAGCTGATTCATCGGTCTTTGCCAGTTTGTCTACCATGCTTGACTGTGCGAAGTGGGAGGGGACCATTGTGCTGGATACGCATTATTTTGCCAATATGGTGGAGCGTAGGGAAAATTTGGCCATTTAGATTGGCTTGCTTGATTTAGCCATGGTGATGATGAAGGAAATGGTTGTTGTTACCAATTTAAGAAGGGAGGTTGATTTTGCCACATTGTATTATATTGTTGAGCATGATATTGTGGAGGCTAGAAAGAAGAAGCTGGATTGGGGAACATACATGATTGTCATGGTTGCCATTGACAGTGATGATTAAGTAGGTACACCGGTTCTGGTACTTCTTCCGCTTCTTTTTATACTGCTTTCAAACGAGGAAGTGAGGAACAGTTCTCCGTAGAGTGGTCTTTTGTAAAAATAGCACAAACTTGAACCGTATCTAATGGGCACTCTTTGTGGTTGTGTTTCTTCTGCATCTGGGACAAAATATTTCCAGATTTTGCTCTACCTATGCTTGTTTCTATTTGGTTTGCATAATGTCAAGCTGCATTGCTAGAGTCCCCAATATATCAGTTTTGAAATTTTCTAGTAGATTTCCAATTTCTGCGCGAGTTACTCCTTCTCCAGAGATCTTGTTGTTCCTTGTAAACCTGTCATGTTCCGTTGGTTTTAACCTTGTGCTGCCTTGTGAGCTCTTGATACATAAATCAATGATGTTGGCAAAATCTTCTTGATAGATGTCTCCTTTTCCCATAATATTTAGTGTTTCAATCCATTATTACTTCATACCTTTAATTAATGTTGTTTTTAATACATTTTCAGGTAAGGGTAGTGATGAATAAGGAGATCTTTGAAGATTATACTGAAAACGTTCAACATATTCTTCTAGTGTTTCATTAGGTCTAGCTACCATATGAAATATTTCATCTTTTAACTCTTTGGACCTACAATAATCCTGATATTTCTTTAGGAAAGCACCTTTCATCTGATCCCAATCATTTATAACACCTCCACCCAACCCCATAAACCATCATAAAGTAGCTTCTTTTAATGTAGAGGGAAATAGTTCTAGCTTTTGGGGGTCGGTGGTATAGTCATATCCTCTACATAGCACATCGAATTCTAACAAAAATGCATCTAGGTCTTCCAACGTTAGGCCATGAAATGTAGGGATATGCTGGAGAGGAATTGCCTTCATAAGTGCATTGACTACAGTATATACAATGGGATATTACAGTGTGGAGGTTTGGGGGATTGGTTGGTTCTGGGCCATTTGGTCAAATATGTGCCAATAACCTTCTGGGATTTCTAGGAGGGTATTCCTAGGTTGGTTAGATGGAGCAGGGATGACCTTAACAGGAATGGCCTTAATAGCACTTGCTTTGTCTAGGATGATGAGAGTTCATAATGTCTGGGGGGATTTTAGCTCTTGAGGTTCTTCGCCTTCATTCTAGATGATTTTTTCAGTACTTCCCTTATCTAGGCTACTTAATGGCTGAATTATTCCAAGAGGAGATCTTGGTTCTTGAATTTCTTGTTTCTCCTCTCCCTTCGCAGAGATTATTAAGGTTCCCTTCTTGCAATGATTGTGGGCTAGAATTCTCAATTTCTTGAAAATATTGCTCCTTAGTTTGGCTGTGCACCTCAGCAAAGTTTATAGATGGTGATCCTGTGGACTGAAGGGAACTAGTAGGTTGTCTATAAGCAACTTTTCTAGGTCCTACTGAAGGCTGAGATTCTGGTTTTTTAAGGATTTCGTCTATAAAGGTTCATCGGCCAAGGGATACCACCCCCTTAGCTTTATCAGGCTTGGGTAGTGGTTTAGGATTCATTTTATGCTTTTTCTGCTTAGTCACGCACACAAACCAAGTGCTAATTTTTACCCAAAACAATAGAAAATCTACAGGAAAATGGGCAGGGGAGCAGGGCTATTACATGCTTTGTACGCAGGTTCTTACCTTCCATTTTTAAAACCCAATTCTCTCCTAGCAAGTACTGACACTACTCTCAAAACAAACAATTGGCTACACTCTTCCCGACAACGGTGCCAAGATGTCGAGCAGTAAACAGGGTCTTTTTCACCTCTATTTACCCTACATTAATTATCAATCCAGGTACGATTTGTTATCTCAAAGAGTTTACTTAGTTTGAGGCAGTCACTTGTCAAGAGTAATGCTAGTAGTATAGTGCTTTTGCAAAAGTAAATAAATGCTAGAAGCAAACTCTAAATGTAATGGCAAGAACTTGAATGCTTTGTAAAAAAATCATTCATTTAAGAAACTACAACACTTCATCAGTCAAGGGTGCAGTAATGATAACTCTTCCCTTTGTAAACAATTGAAAAGAAATTAAGGAGAAGATCATCAACCTGGGAACTGGACATCAATAGTTAATGTTCACTACAGTTTTAGATCGTTATGTTCACACCAAAGCAATTACTTGAAATGATAATTCAATTAATAGGAAAAGGAATAACAACTAGTCTATTTTAAAAAGATTGAACAACAAAGGTTTAACCTATAGAAATGAATTGAGTAGCAATTGTAATCTAAGGATTTAAGCAGCAATCTCTACCTCATAAATGATTTGAACAGCAAACCAAAAATGAAACAACAAACTAAGGTAAGTTTATGAAATATTGAACAGCAACCTGAATCAAATGTAAACACACAACAAGCTAAATCAAATGTAACACACATCACATCTACACTGAGGGAATCAATAATCTAGGTTTCGGCATAACAAATATTAATCACGGTTATGAAGAAACAATAATTGTAGTTACCATGGAATAGCAATCCCAATGAACAATAATCACTCTTAGAGATAAACCGTAGCTAAATAGACAATAGTACTGATCTATAAATACATAGCACTATTACTCTATAAACGAACAGTAATGGTAGTCTGTAATGAAACAACAATGTTATATAGTAATATCAATCTGTAAAGGAACAACAATGTGATATAAATTCATAATGAAAAACATAACATTCCAGTTACATAAGATAACCTTACTATTCAAATATGAATGAAATATAACAGAGCCAATACATGAAATGATAAGGGACAACAGATAACTGAACGAAGCGAATAAGAGAAATCAAACTACACATGACTTGGAACTCAAAAATAATGGTACAGGAAGCAATTGATCCACTGGGGCTAGGCCCTTAGCCTCTAGGGATGCACTACTGTGATTACTCCAGAATCAAAGACGGAACAACAATAGAGTTTATGTATTAATCATGAAAACAGAGTTACAATAATCGCTCTTTAAAGAGAGTCGATGATCAAAGTTTAAGTTACAACAGTGAATTCTATAAAACAACAATAATCTTCCCCTTGGGCTAGCAATGCTGTATCTTTTTAAAATGGCCAGGTTGAAATACCAAAGATACAGATATTCTTAAGGTAGCAATCCCTCAGGATCAAAGGATCTTGAGGGATTCACCATATCATTATTTCTCTGTTATCTCTTTGTTCTCTTATGCCAATTTGGTATCTCCTCTTCCTTTTCCTGGCTTATGCGCTTTGATTTGGATTGCCTCATTTGGATGTGGTTCCTTGTCAAAGGGACAACAGTTGGTTTCGTCTTGTCTTTTCCTTTGGAATGACGATCTTCCATTTTCTTCATTTTCTGCATAGGAAAAGGTAATAATTAGTCATTTTACGTTACTCGCAAATCTCCTAAACTTTATCATAATCCTTCATCATATGCCCATTGCATAATGTAAAGAAGCTATGAATTAAAGGAAAATATAATGAAATAAGTGGCAATTACATACCTTCTCTAATGCTTAACACATATCATTCCATGACCTTATTGAATTAGTCTCTAAACTCCTTAACCATTTAAGAACTCTATCCTTCAATGTTATCGGAAACAATCCCAATTTTTTAGTATTTAGTAAGTAACCATAAGATCTACAAAGTATTTCAAATTCAAAGAGAAATGTTTCTGGATCCTCTGACCTCATACCATGGAAGTTGCGAAGGAAATATAGATGGATGTTCTTCATATGAACACTGTTATTAGTATCTTTAATGAGAAATCCAAGAATATATTCCTCATTGCCATCATCTCCATCTATTTCTCCTACCTTCTCTGTCCTCTCCTCTTCTTCTACCTATAAAAGTGGATGGTGATGTGGCTCTTACTGCACCATGTGATCAAGTGGAGGGTGTGGTATTGAAGAGTTTTTTTATTTTTATAATTTCTTTTAATGAGAAAAACTAAAGAAATGTCATTTTATCTTTTTGAAATGAAAGGCATCTAATGCAAGTTTTGTGTGTTTTTGCATAAAGTAAAATAAATTAATCAACCAGGGAAGAAAACAATGCATACTTTGACACCTCCCTAGAAATGTCACCAAAAATTGATGAGCCTTAGTATTGCAACAAGAATGGTACAACTCCCAAGGATGCAATCTTAAATTATCAACCTGGGGTTTGTACAAACTTAGGAGGTATTAACACTACATGTGTAGCATGCAATGTGTCCTATTTTTGTTGATCTAATGTAATGAGTGAATATCATGGAATCAAGCCTAAATTAATTGCGGAAATGGAAATGCTTATATATTTGCAGGAATGGAAACATTACTCTACTTTTCATAAATATAAAGTCTAACCTACTTACATGAATATAAATGCTATTCTATTTGCAAAATATAATTGTTGCATCAAAAGAAAACCTAGTATATGCAATATAAATAACATTGTGGTAAATGGAAACCCTAGCTTAAGATTTATGAGACAAAACCTAATAATGAAATAATTCTTAAATTTTTGCATTCAAAATATATTTTTTCAACAAATTTCATAAGGTACTTCATGAATTAATCATGAAAATCATCATTATTCTCTTCAATTCATGAATTTGTCCACTAACCATAACTGCATCGGTGAATTGCAATGGAGAAGAGACCAGGCTTAAGAGGTATTTTTGTCTTACTCAATCATGGTACAAATCCTATAGGTAATTATTCAAGCCTAAAGGAAAAAAACCAATATTTTGGAGCAAACCTAGTCAAGTTTACGCATGCTACATGAGTGTTATAGGACTTCTACAAGAGGTGCTACAAGAGGCCATGTTTTGTTACAGGAGTGAGATAACTTGTTGAATGCCCAATTAAATCAAATGAAAATGAGATGGAATTTTCTTTTTATTAATTAGGATTTCCTAGGACTCCATTGGAAGTGGATTCAGTCCAAAATACCCCTATTAACATGTGCTAAAAAATAGCAGAAAATTATTTACTCTAAAAACTGAAAATTCAAGAACTAGTGACCTAGTTAACCTACCAAATTCCTAACCTAATCAAGTGAAAATATATAGGGTAAATTTTTTTATTAACTTTTTTTATTACCCAATACAAGTGGAATCAACTCATATAAAGCTCATTAAAACGTTCTAAAAAATATCAGAAAATTACTACTATTTTTCTGCAAGGGACTTCCAGAAATTCTAGATTTGTGAACTAGTAAACCAATCCAAGTAGTTTAATGATGAATATGACTTTTCAAAGTCTTCCTAAAGATGAATCATGATTTTGAATTTTTAAATAACCTGAAAAATAAATCACTTTAATTATTCAACCAGTATGACCTACAACAAAAGAAACATGAATAATAAATGCAGAAATAAGAGATGCTAGTGAAAAAAACATTTAAAGGAAATAAAAAATTATACGAGAGAGCTTTGAGGTTCCTGGATAGCCAAGCCAAGAAAATTCCTATTCGTATGAAAGAAACCAAGCTTTAGAAGCTAAACATGGCACCAAACTTCATTATTTGAATCAATACAAGTACATCCCTGTTAGAAAAGAAAGTGGAGCTACTAAATAACAAGTTTTCACCGCAAGAAGACTACGAAATACATGTCTCTAGAGGTAAAATTGTGTTTTTACTTATACAAAGTAATGAGGAAGCATTCTCCTTGAAAGGAGGCAACTTTCCCCTCCAAAATCTCTCAAAAAGTGGGTCTCATTCCCAACACTAGGAATTTGCATTAAATAACATGGAACACATTCCTAGATTTTTCTCAATCAATGGAGCTCCAAAATTTTTCAATAATTTCATGATATTTTTTTCATTTATCATCCAATCTTGATCCTCCTATAGCAGGGGTCAAGTCCCTATATTATCTCCTCCTCCAAATCTTCATAATTTTCCTAATATTCTCACAATATTATACAAAAATAGATAATGTTAGGCACATAATATGAAATTATCTCTAAACCTTCCTAATAACATATTAAAGCTAAAAAAGAAATTATTAAGTGTAAATGAGAGATTTAATATATTATTTATGTGCCTAGGAAAGGTTAGATGGACCTTAATTTGTTTCTAATTTGGAGGTCCATCAGATATACTTTCTCATTTGTTAATATTTACTAGGCTTTTTCCATTATAGATAAACACATATCCACCCTGTAAATTAATGTGTTTATAATACAATTTTACTTATAACATTAATATCTAGAGATTAGCCCCTACTACTCTTTGAACCATAATCATTTTTATGGCAGTATGAATTATTGAAAATGATTCATATTCCATGAAGGTTATCTACATGTAACTTCTGATTAGGCACATCCCCCCTTTTACTCATACAACTTTTGTTGGTTACTCTATCACTAGTATGGAATTGTCATAAAAATTAATATCCTACTTCCAACATATGAAAGTTATATACATATATATGCTACCTGTGGTTGTATGATATAAACTTTAAATCACTTTAATATACTTATGTTTGATGGCTTTATTAAAATATTCGCTCAACTATATTTGCCAAAATAAGAATATTGTTAATATAAATATTCTGGGTGTAATTTTTGATTTCTTAATCAAGATTATTAGCCAAACTCATAAACATATTTAAATATTAATAAAGTTCAGACTTACTTTACCTATTCCATTTTTCGTTACCTGAATTTATTTCCCATATTCATCTACAATAACTTATTACAGTTCCCATTCAATTTTGTTCCAATTGACTCCCATTGGGGATATTACTTAATTATTTCTAGTTTTAGTTTATGATTCTTGTGTATGCTTCCACTATTGAACATTTCCCTTATTCTTAACTAAGGTTAGAGACTCTAAAATACTAATTTGTATAGTTTCTCTTCCAGAGAGCTAGACTAGAATCCCCTATATAAAAGGTGAGACTTTTCTCTTCTAACTCTCATAATAATTCTATATCATATAATATATATATATAAATATATATATATATATATATAATGATATATATATATTACCAATCACCTAATTGAATATTATAGCTAATTTAGACATTAACCATAAGTAGTGACTACAATAAATGGTGTCCATGAGAATTTTCTCTTCTAAACTCTCATAATTTATCTATAATCCATATATATATATATATATATATAAGTATATATATGTATACCAACCAATTGAATATATGCAGCTTAATTTAGACATTTAACCATACTTTTATTAATTGGTAGTGACTAACTAAATTGTTGCCATGCATATATTTTCAGTAATAACCTACCGATCTAACACCATATTTAGCTCATGTATGTTTCAACCATTATAAGTAACATTCTAAATAGGATTAGTAAATAACTATAAGACGAATAATAACTCATCATCGATAATAAATCATAATGTTCTGACTCATAACTACCACTTGGGAACACTTAGGGAGAAGATAATTCTGTCCCCACCAATCAATACTGCAATCAACAATTCCCTCTAAGCTCAGACTTATTGCATCTAAGAATCACCACCCCTACTGTATTCCTTTTTGGTATTTTTATAATTCTTCTCAGCAATTGTTTCCTTAGCAGCATCCTACTTTTAAGGTCTACACCATTTTCATTACCTAGGCTTTTAATTTTTAATTAGGAAAAAGTCTTCCTTTTCCCTTTAACGAACACCGTTCTGTATTGTTGTGCTTTCTTTTGTTTTTCACCCAACTTAAAATTTCTCTCTAATTAAGTTTTTAGCATAATATTTCTCTCCAATCATATTATTTTCTAAATATTACTTTAACATAAATTTCTCTCCGATTATGTTATTTTCTTATAATCAATTTCTCTCGGTATTTTTATGAGAAATGTTTGGTAAGGTCCATCATATGGACTTGACCACTTAACATATTTTCTAGAATAACAATAAATATCTATTACTCATGTGCTCTCTTTATATCTGTTTATTCATAATATATTATTTTCTTATAATCAATTTCTCTCGGTATTTTTATGAGAAATGTTTGGTAAGGTCCATCATATGGACTTGACCACTTAACATATTTTCTAGAATAACAATAAATATCTATTACTCATGTGCTCTCTTTATATCTGTTTATTCATAATATAAAATTTAATTGCACAATTCTTCAATTCCAATCTTGGTTGTTAAGTTAAAATCATAATCATAATAATCTAAAAATATTCATGCCTTTAAAAAAAATCACCAGACCCATCACATATAATTTCATGTTAAATAAAACATCATTTATAGTTATTCATTAAACCAAATGTTATAAAGACAATAATATAAACCCTAATATTATAAAATCAATATTTTAAACCAATAAACTAAATATTAAATGAAATAAACTAATATTGGAAGCCATTAAACTAAATACTATCAACTGATATTATAAACCAAATATATGACAATCCAAATACAACCAAATATTATAAACCCATATATAACCAAATATTATAAACCAATAAACCAAATATTATAGGCCAATAAACCATATTTTAAAGAAAATTAATGCGAACTATAATCTCTTGTTCAATGTATATTTATTTGGTGTTTTGCTTGTTTATAGTTATTTATATTTACCAAGTGTTTCACTTGTTTATAACTATTCATAATTCATTATATATTACACTTTATATATTAACTCTTTTTATTAAAAACCCAATATTACAAACCCTGATATTAAAGTCTATATTATAAACCCAATATTAAAAATACAAATACTAAAACCTTTAATATTATAAACCTTAATATTATAAATTCTAACATTATAAACCATATTTTAAAGAAAAATGATGTAAGGTATAATCACATATTTAATGTATATTTATAAAGTGTTCTACTTATTTATATAAACCCTAATATTAAACCTAGGTATTATTAGACCCTAATATTATAAACCCTAACATATATAACCTGTATTATATTATACCCTATATATTAAAAATCAAATATGATAAAGCCTATATTATAGACCTTAATATTAAATCCAACATTACAAACCTTAATATTAAACCATATATTATAAAGTCAATATTATAAACCATAATATTATGAACCTAATATTAAAATCCTAATATTTAATCCTTATACTATAAACTCAATGTTATAAACTAATATTATAAGCCAAAATAAAATAAACTAATAAAACAAATATTATAAATCAATAAACCAAAACACTTATATTATAATATATTTCACATTGCTCCGATTAAAAAAAATAAAAAAATAATTAAATTTAACTTCTTTTATTATTATTATTGTTATTAATTACAAATAAAATTAATATATGAATTAAACACATATATAGAAAAAATTAACAATATTTTTAACCATGGTGATTTACTCTTACTTTATCATGAAAAATCTTTAAAACTTAAAAAATATCATGGACCAATAACATGACTTATGAATACCACATACCCAATATGACATTTTATTTATTCAAATAATTATAAGAACATAAATAACTTGGAGATAAATCTGAATTCTTGATTTTTGTAAACTATCATAAATATTTATATTCCAACATATTCTATAAAAATGAAATTTCTACCATTTATCTGATAATTACTATTTAGTAAATTAATTGTGAAAACTCTATTTAAAAATAACATGACCTACTATCTTATGCATATGATTTATTTCCTATAAATTGTAATTACATGAATTTTTTGTTAATAATAAATATTATATTAATGTATTTTATTTAAATAATTAAATTAAATATATAGGAAATGATGTTAAAAAATATAAATTTAAAATTAACATTATAATAGTGTTTTGGTTAGATATACCATTATAATTTTATTTTTGAGAAAGTTTAAATGTATTATTATGAACCTATCCATTGACTAACAAAGTAAAATAGAAAAAAAAAAAAATATTGTAACATAATATATTTATTTTAGTTGTTTAATGATAAAATGATTGTTGTAAAATGATTAATATAAAGTGTTCAAATTTATCTATGTGAATTAAGGATTTTTTATTATTTTATGAATTTATTCGTTAATTATGTTGATATGTATGTTTAGATTAGTTAATTATATTGTTAGGTATATTTATATTAGAAAGATGGTGTTAAATTTTGGATTTTTTTTAATCAGCAATTGTATCAGGTGTTGCAAAAGAAACGCCTTAAGACATACATAATTACTATATTTCTAACAAAAACATAACTATTATCTTTATATTTCTTACGGTAACATATTGCCATTTTATCTTGTTTATATGTAGGGCAGCTCAGTTTGTCCATATATTCTTTCCTCCCATCCATTTACAAGAAATTCAATCATTTCATGAAAGTGCATTAGAGCACACTATATCACATATATATACTCCTTCAAACTCCTTTGAATGTCATGTTTCGAAAGAAAATAAAATGATAATTTCAGTAGACTTGAAAAGCTAATAAGATCTTCTCGAATTTTATGTGCCATAGTCTTCGGTTTGAATTTCAACTCTTTGGTTTCATGTTATCACACTTCACTGCCACTTTTTCCATTTCTGTGTAGGGCAGAAGCAAGTAAACTTCTAAAACTATTACTTATTGTTGCATCAAGTGTGTATTTACGCTGAGGCTCGCTTGTTTTTTCGAAAGTTTATCAGTAATGCTTTTATCAAGAAATGACCTTCAATAGTAGTTAAATTCACTTTAGCATCCATGTCAAAGTTGTTCAACAAACACGTCAGTGCAATATAATGCCGAGATTAACTGTTCACTGCCCTTTCTTTTACATGCCCTGTCTTTTACACCTGCATTTTCAAACATTGGGATGTTGTATAATTTCCGTTAGGCCGTCCATTCCCATTTCAATGAAAATATTCGGAAAACATATAAGGAAAATTTATTAGATTGTTCATCCCGCTGGGAGTACACCAACAATACATGTTTTAATTTCTAAAAATACAAAGCATTAAATTTTTTATATCAATTTTATCGAAGGAAATCTTGAAGCAAGAAATGACGTTTTGAGAAGAAGTTAACTACCACCCATGCTAGGTACAAAGACACTGATTTGAGACTGTTAAAGTGAAAGAAGAGCCTTCTCTTTGGTTGAAATGCCTGAAATGCACTTAGATGGTTAAAGTGAAACATTTCGATGCTTAAAGTGAAAGATCGGATATTTGTTTTGTTGTTTTGCATGGTGCAATAAGCATTTACATATTAATTTTTTGAAAGAAAACCTTGAAGCAAGAAATGCCTTTTAAAGAAACAAGAAATTAGGAGCTAAAATAAAGAAAAATTACCATCAATGCCCCTGAACAAGAAGGTATTGATTGAAGAAGGTTAAAGCGAAAGGTTAGCATTTTGTTTCTCTGAAATAGCCCTTAAGTGTTTAAAGTAAAATATTAGTTTTTTTTTTTTTCCCCTAAATTCCCTGAAGTTGTTGTAACAAACATTTAATGTCACTTCCATTTTCTTAAGAAAGGAATTCTCCAAAATATAAAGGCTTTTCATTAGAATTGCATTGATCACAAACCACATATAAATGTCAATTGTTTGCTAAATTTATAATGTGGCCCAAGCTATCCATTTACCTCTCGTAAAATTCCATTCATTTTAATACCAGAAGTATCCTTAAAACTTTCTTGATAGCATTAATCTCTGCGATATCTGCATGTGCATTGATATAGTTGCCTGCATTGTTATTGAGGATACAATAATTGAACATTAAGCATTTATAAGTTTCAATAAAATATTAAAACTATAGTAATTCTATGATGCAGGAGCATCCAGCTAAGGGCACTATGACCGGTGTTGGTCTTCGCCAAGGTGGAAAGATTTATTAGTGTTTGGTTTCTTTATGTTTAATTAGTCAAAGCAGCATGTAGGGACTTGTTTTTTTTTAATTTCAAAATTAGTTAGGGAACAATATAGTTAGTTAGGGTCATTGTCAACATTGTTTGTCTTTTAGTGAGTATTTCATCTTATAATTGTTTCTTCCATTTAGAACAAAAGAAGACATCTATAACAATTGTAAAATCTTGCAACACAAGAAGAACTGAATGAGTTAACAGTTATGTAACTAATAAAAGAAACAATTGAAGCGTAATTATGCACAGTGCAGGTAACTGTGGGCAAACAGTACAAATACGAAATGTAAATCATTCTAAAGGGGTTCAATGAGAAGAGAACAATAATATAATATAGCAGAAGATGTCTTTAAACAAAACTCTGAATTTGAATCCATCTGTAACAGGCAATCTTTCCTTTTCATTTTATTTCTATTAAATGTTGAGTGTGATAAATTAAACAACGAGATGCATTCTTGTGTTTTCTAGTAAACTTCTCCTAACAGGCCGAGACAAAGTCGTCCACATTTGAACAATGAACAAAAAGTAGAGTATACCAAAGAATGAGGCAACGAAGCCAACAATCAACACCAATTCCAAAATCATGACGCATACAACCACAAAAGCAGAGATCAAATAGGCCGTGAATTCAGTGGTAAATCTCCATGACAGAGGTAGTCGTTGTAAACAAAATTTCTTCATTTCCATTATCTAAAATAAAATCAATGTTGGCACATAGTAATAATTAACAGTCCTCAAAAGTATAAGACCAACAATTAGAGACCAGAACGTCTTCCTCAGTGACAAACAGCAAGGCTAGGGTTCGAGACCCTGTAGAACTATACTGTTGCCAAGAAAAATAATAAGACTAATTACAAGCTATGACTGAGGCCATTGAATGCAAAATAGCAGTTAGAGGAGCCAACCCTCTCATTTTCTAACCTATTGGCAAACTATAACAATAAGCAGAGAGGAAAGACTATAATTGGGAAATTCATAGCAGAGGACGAACCTACCCATTCCATTGACAGAGTCTAGACCATGAATCAATTCGAAGCCACAATCCCAACCTGCAACAATAACAACAGAAGCAATTCAGTGAACCTCTACTAGAAAATGAGGGTGTAAAGCAACAATATATAGTGGAGACAGAAGTGTTGATTGACCTTACCAAAGGATAGTGAGCGTCGGTGGCTTAGGCTCAAACCTGGGTTGCGAATACAAATGGAAACCTTGCTCATAAGGAGCAGCAAACATTTGCACCACTGAAAAACTGAGTGCATAAGCATAACACGGAGGAGAGGACATACCTGGTTGA
The DNA here is from genome assembly GCA_000404065.3 of Pinus taeda. Classification (NCBI taxonomy): domain Eukaryota; kingdom Viridiplantae; phylum Streptophyta; class Pinopsida; order Pinales; family Pinaceae; genus Pinus; species Pinus taeda. Next base: position 82,175 of record APFE031113349.1, read on the forward strand.
AAATCGGTCGTAACCAAGTCCAGGATCTGTCGTGAACACGACCTGGAAACCAAGAAAATCGACAACAAGTTAAATTTGGAATGCAACCACAACGAACATTATTAAGACAGTTGAAAACAATAGAGACAACCACGTCCATGGATCAGAGTATTAACTAGGCAGAGGAAATCACAACCAGAGGTAGACAAGGTGCCATTCTACAACAAGACACTATTGCATACAAACCCTTTTCACAGACCAGACCCTCACTATAACCACTTTGCGGAGCAAGAAACAAAATGACCAAGTACCAAATGCCGAGGGTTTTTCTAACTTCAACGAGCATGAAACAATAACCGAGGTGAGTACAGCGAAGCCGTCACCATTTAAGAACTGCCATAAATGCTTCCAACAAGCATCCAAAAAATATCTGTTAATTAGTGTTTAATCATATAAGTAATGATCCAAAATTATTGTTAATAATACATTGTTAATATCAACACTATAGTAGTCTTAATAGTAGTCATAAACCAAAGTACAAGCTGGTCCCATCATAGTGGTATCAGAGCAGGATTTAGTGTTTTTTCTTGAGAAATGGAAGTTGGAAGATGAAAACGTGGAAGAGGTGCTTGGAGAGCAGCAGATGAAGGATTGTGAGAAGAAATCAAGATCCTTACTACCCGTTTGGAGGCAGTTGAAGCAGGAAGGAGAAGGGATCCAGAGGTAGGCGATGACAACGAAGAAGAAGCCATAGTGACAACAGATGGATTGGATGAATAAGGGCCGAAATGAGACTGTTGAGGTCGGTCCTATTGGCGAGTAGCAAGCCTAAACCAGAAATCCCAAATTATGATGACAGCTTGTCCACATAAGTTCTGTTAGATTGGATCAGCGAACTAGACAAATATTTTGAGTGTGAAGAGGTTAGTGAAGACTGGAGAGTTAAGTTTGTTGTGACAAAGCTGAAGGGACACGAAGCCGTGTGGTGGGAAAATTTCCAAGTGGAGAGAAGGAGGATGAACAAGTTGCTGATAAAGAAATGGTCAAGGATGGTGGTCAAATTGAAAGGCAGATTTCTGCCCAAGGATTATGATATTGCACTACATCGGCAAGTGCAGAATTTGAAACAGAAAGGGATGATAGTAAGAGAGTACACTGAAGAATTCTACTGGGTAAATTTAAGAGCTAGTTATACAGAGGACACCCTAGAGAAAGCAACCAGGTATGTTAATGGTTTGAGATTAGAAATATTAGATGAAATCAATATTCATTCCTTGAAAAATATAGAGGAAGCATACCAGAGTGTTATGAAAGCAGAGGAGAAAATTTCCAGAAAACAAAATGCTAGGAGAGGACGGGGAACCGGTAGAGGAAGAGGATAGTCTTATGGCAGAGGACGAACTACCAGTAATAGTGAAGAAGGCAGCAATTCCAAAGCTTCTAAGGCAACAAAAAAAGGTGATAGCATGAGAGGTGATAGACCATATCAGCGAGGTAGGGGAAATGGCTGAGGCAGAGGAGCTAACTATCAGTGCTACAGGTGCCACAAGTGAGGGCATAGATATTTTGAGTGTCATGAGGTGGAACAAGCTGGACAGAGAGGTGCATATGTCGCACAGCCAGAGGAAGCAGAGGCACCTCCCCAAGAAGCAGAAAATGTGTTGGAAACAAGGGAAGCTTTAGTTTTGAACAAGGTGTTGTTGAAACTAGCCAAAGAAATAGCTGAACAAACTCAAAGGAAAACCTTGTTCTGGACAGTTTGTAAGTCACATGGTAAATGTTATAAGATGATTATCAATAGTGGCAGCACAAATAATCTGGTTGCCACGGAGATGGTGGAGAAGTTGGGATTGAAGCGGTTGAAGCATCCCACTCCTTACAAGGTATCATGGCTGTAAAAAGGCCATCAACTATTAGTGGATGAGCAATGTGAAGTGGAGTTCCATATTGGCAGATGCAAGGATAAGGTCATTTGTGATATAATGCCGATAGATGTATGTCACATACTGCTAGGCAGGCCATGGCAGTATGAGAGGAAGGTATTACATGACGGGAAGACAAACCGTTATAAGTTTGTCAAAGATGGAATCAAGCACACACTTGTGCCCATCAAGGAGCAAGAGACAACAGAAACAAGCAGGATGAGAGTGTTACTAATGGGCGGAAAATAGTTTTTGAAGCAGATTGAAGATAGTGAAGTAAGCTATGCTGTTGCGAGAAGAGCCAAGACAGTGCTGCTACACATAGAGGTATCAGCTTTTCCTGTAGAAATTTAGCAGATGCTGCAAGAATTCAACGATATAGTAGTGGATGACTTACCAGATATATTGCCTCCCAAGATAAGTATAATTCACCATATTGACTTTATACCCGAAGTAAGTCTACTGAGTAAGGCAGCATATCATATGAGCCCCAAAGACAATTAGGAGATCATAAAACAGGTGCAGGAATTGTTAGATAAAGGGATGATAAGGGAGAGTTTGAGCCCTTGCGCAGTTCCAACAGTTCTCGCTTCCAAGAAAGGAGGAGAATGGCTAATGTGCACAGATTCGAGGGCCATCAAGAAGGTCGCCATTAGGTATAGATTTCCACTGCCACGGATGGACGACATGATGGACTGCTGGAGCGGGGCAGCATATTTTTCAAAGATTGATTTAAAGAGTGGGTATCATCATATTCAAATTCGAGAAGGGGATGAGTGGAAGACAGCCTTCAAGACCAATGAAGGATTGTATGAGTGGTTGGTAATTCCATTCAGACTGAGTAATGCACCCAGTACATTTATGTGATTAATGAGCAAAATGCTGAAAGAATTCATTTGGAAGTTGTACCTGGATGATATATTAATTTTTAGCAAGACAAGGGAGGAACACTTTCGACATGTTCGAAAAGTGTTGGGAAAATTGCAGCAAAATAAGTTGCTGATAAATCTGAAAAAATGTATTGTCCTGCAGAAAGAATTGGTTTATCTGGGTTTCGTGATTGCAAAAAACAAGTTGAAGATGGAACTAGAGAAGATTATAGCAATTGCCAACTGGCCATCCCCGAAAAGTCTGTTTGAGGTATCTAGTTTTTATGGGCTAGAAAGTTTTTACCGAAAATTTGTAAGAAATTTTAGTGAAATCTGCACACTTGTGTTGGACACTATAAAGAAGGCAAGTCATCCTTTTCCTTGGACCAAGGCACCAGAAAGGATTTTTTAGCTACTGAAGAAGAATATTATAGAAATACCAATCTTGAGATTTCCAAATTTTTAAAATCATTTTCAGGTTCATTGTGATGTAGGCGGTATGGCCATTGGAGCTGTACTTAGCCAAGAAGACAAACTTGTTGCATTTTTCAGTGAGAAGTTGAATGAAAGTAGGCAGAAGTATTCATCCTATGACAAGGAATTCTATGTTGTCTTCCAAGCACTAAAGCATTGGAGACACTATTTGTTGGGGAATGAGTTTGTTTTATTCTTGGATAATTTTGCACTGCAATATGTGATGCAACAACAAAAGCTAAATCACAAGCATGCTAAGTGGGTTGAATATTTGCAAAGTTTCACCTTTGCGTTTAAACACATCAATGGAAAAGCCGATAAGGTGGCGGATGTGTTGAGCAGAAGAGCCCTACTCTTGCAGGAGAGTACGATACAAGTGTTGGGATTTGATAATTTGAAAGACTTGTATTAGATTGATATGGATTTCAAGGAGGCATATGAAGCCTATCAGAATCCATTGGTGAGAGACAATAGTCTGTGGTTGGACTATAACTTGTAGGAGAACCTATTGTTTAAAGGGGGACAGTTATGCATTCCTGACTGTTCAATGAGAGAGAATATCATTCGGGAGAAGCACAATGGAGGTCTAGCTGAACATTTAGACAAGACATTAGAGCATCTCAACCATTTTTATTTTTGGCCAATAATGCGAAGGGATGTGCAGAGATTTGTGACCAGATGTAAAGTGTGTCAGTTGGAAAAAGGACACAGTTAGAATATAGGACTCTACACGCCATTGCCCATTCCAAGTAGACCATGGGACTCAGTCAGCTTGGGATTCGTCTTGGGTCTACCAAGGATGTAGCGGGGTTATGATTCAGTGATGGTAGTAGTAGACCAGTTTTCAAATATGGAACATTTCATCCCTTACAGAAAAACCACTGATGCCACTCACGTGGCCCACTTGTTCTTTAGAGAGATTGTCAGGCTACACGGTCTACCTAAGTCCATCCTCTCTGACAGAGACATGAAGTTTATAGGGCACTTTTGGTGCACCCTGTGGAAGAAGATGGACACGTAGTTAAGTTTTAGCTCTGTTTATCACCCACAGACCGACGGGCAAATAGAGGTGGTAAACAGGAGTCTGGGGAAGTTGCTACGAAGTTTGATCGGTGAAAATTCACAAATGTGGGATCAAGTACTTGCCTAGGTGGAGTTCTCTTATAACGACTCGCCCAACTGCAGCACGAGTCGCAGTCCTTTCCAGATCTTGTATGGCATGCATCCTCGCGAAGTGCATGAGTTGCAAGATCTAGGACAATAGGAAAGACAAAGTGCTGATGGGGAAGATTTCACTAAAGCGATGAAAGATTTACACAAGCAGGTGAAAATCAAGTTGCAGGACAACAGTTAAAAATATAAGTAGCGAGAAGATTTGAAATAGAGAGAAGTGCAGTTTAATGTGGGGGATGAAGTCGTCGTGCATTTGTGCAAAGAGAGTTTTCCTGGAGGCGCATATAACAAGTTGAAGTACAAAAATATAGATTCCTGCAAAGTTCTCTAGAAATTTTCAGCAAATGCTTATGAAATATAGCTGCCACTAGGAATAGGCATCTCGCCCATCTTTAATGTGGTAGACTTGTTTCCATAGATTATTGATCTAGAAGAAGACAGTACAACACGACTTACACAGGACACCCAGGACGGATGTGAGACTTGGATGAGACAAATGCCTCACGTTCAGCCCCCGGAGATTGAGAGAATCCTTGACACTCAGGTGGCCAAGCGAACTCGGTGGAAAGAGTATCTACAATATCTGGTCAAGTGGAAGAACCATCCTATTGAGGACAGTTCGTGGCTTGATGCTAGGTAGATAGAGCAGGCAGGTTATTCAGTCGAGAAGCTCATGGACTAGAGTCATGAATTCTTCTTACCCCTAGAGCCTCATGCAGGAGCATCCAGCTAAGGGCACCATGATCGGGTGTTGGTCTCCGCCAAGGTGGAAATATTTATCAGTGTTTGGTTTCTTTATGTTTAATTAGTCAAAGCAGAATGTAGGGACTTATTTTTTTTTTAATTTCATAATTATTTAGGGAACAATATAGTTAGTTAGGGTCACTGTCAACATTGTTTGTCTTTTAGTGAGTAATTCATCTTATAATTGTTTCTTCCATTTAGAGCAAAAAAATACATCTATATCAATTGTAAAATATTCCAACAGAAGAAGAACCGAATGCGTTAACAGTTATGTAACTAACAAAAGAAACAACTGAAGCGTAACTATGCACAGTTCAGATAACTCTAGGAAAACAGTGCAAATACAAAATGTAAATCATTCTGAAGGAGTTCGATGAGAAGAGAACATTAATATAATATAGCAGAAGGCATTGTTAAACAAAACCCTGAATCTGAATCAATCTGTAACAAGAAATATTTCCTTTTCATTTTATTTCTATTAAATGCTGAGTGTGATAAATTAAACAACGAGATGCATTCCTATGTTTTCTAGTAAACTTCTCCTAATAGGCTGAGACAAAGTCGTCCACATTTGAATGACAAACATAAAGCAGAGTATACCAAAGAATGAGGCAACAGAACTAGTAATCAACACAAATTCCAGAATCACAACACATATAACCACAAAAGCAGAGAGCAAACATGCCGCAAATTTAGTGGTAAATCTCGACAATAGAGGTAGTCATTGTAAACAATATTTCTTTGTTTCCATTATCTAAAATAAAATCAATGTTGGCACATAGTAACAATTAACAGTCCTCAAAAGTATAAGACCAACAACCAGAGACCAGAATGTCTTCCTCAGTGAAAAACAACAAGGCTAGGGTTTGAGACCCTGTAGAACTATAGTGTTGCTGAAAAAAACAATAAGACTAATTAGAAGCTATAACTGAGGCCATTAAACGCAAAATAGCAGTCAGAGGAACCAACCCTCTAATTTGCTAACCTAATGGCAAACTATAACAATAAGCAGAGAGGAAAGACTATAATTAGGGAATTCATATCAGAGAACGACCCTACCCGTTCCACTGATGGAGTCTGGGCCACGAATCAATCTGGAGCCACAACCCCAACCTGCAATAGTAACAACAGAAGAAAGTCAGTGAACCTTTACTAGAAAACAAGGGTGTAAAGCAATAGTATATAGTGGAGACAGAAGTGTTGATTGACCTTGCCAAAGGATAGTGAGTGCCAGTGGCTCAGGCTTGAACCTGGGTCATGAATACAAATGGAAACCCTATTCACAAGGAGCAGCAAACATTAGAACCACCGAAAAACTGAGTACATAACCATAGAAAGGAGGAGAGGACATACCTAGTTGAAAATCAATTGAAACCAAGCCCAAGATCCATTGTGAACGCCACTTGGAAACCAAGAATAGTGATAGCAAGTTAAATTCGGAATGCAACCACAACGAACAGTATTAAGACAGTTAAAAATGACAGAGACAGTAGCGTCCACGGAGCAAAGTATTAACTAGGTAGAGGAAATCATAACTAGAGACAGACAAGGCGCCATCTACAGCAAGACACTGTTGCATACAAACCCTATTCGCAGACCAAACCCTCATTGCAACCACTTTGCAGAGCAAGAAACAGAATGACCAAATACTAAATGCCGAGGGTTTTGCTAACTTCAATGAGCGGGAAACAATAACCGAGGTGAGCATAGCTAAGTCATCACCATTTAAGAATTTCCATAAATGCTTCCAAAAAACATCAAGAAAATATTTGTTGATTAGTGTTTAATCATATAAGCAATGATCTCAAATTATTGTTAATAATACATTGTTAATCACAACACTGGAGTAGTATTAATAGTAGTCATAAACCAAAGTACATGCTGGTCCCATCATTCTACAACACTGATAATCCTTTATTAAAAAATCAAAAGCACTGACCTCCTTTGGTAAAATTCCTGCATTTTCCAGAGCTTTCCAAATGCACATTGAAACTCCAAGTCCATTAGAGTGTGGATTGTTCATGTGGAAAGCATCACAAATGAGAGTTCAACTTACGTTGTGCTTTTGATAGAATTCTCAAGATTTTTTAGGGATCATGGCTTCGAATGTTGACCTAATTTTTGAACTCTTAAAGTGGGTGGATGGCACAATAATCCCCAATGCAGAGTGTGCATCCCTCTCTATTTCTACTTTGTAATAGAGGAAGAGCACAATTGGGAGGAACTATGCTTCTCACTATGCCTTCCACTACAAATGAAACCCTCTCTATAAGCAGAACCGTTGGAAAACAATCTGTGTATAACTCCTACTTGTTGGAGAGGGATTTGGCTTAGGTTATGGCTTTTGAGTTATATCATGAGTTGGAGCAAGGGATCATGAATTGGATCCAGGATTAAGAATAAAAACTGCAAGAAGAAACCATTAGAACAACATCATCACTGAAACAAACTAAAACCAAACTAATTGCATCCTATAAGAGAAGGCTACTTGGAAGACTCTATTCATTTCCAGCAATTCCGCCTAAAGTGTGGCCAAAATATAAGGAAAATTTAGTTGTTGTTATAACATTCAAAATAATGTTGAAATATTTTCCTATGTCTTTTAAAAAAAAAGTTGGTTTTGTTGTGAATTTCTTCATCCATTGGTTGACCAAATGTGTTTAGTTTATAAAAAATATTAAGGAAAATTATCATTCATAGCCCATGGAAAGCCTGAATAAATAAAATAAAAATAGAAGATCATTCATTTAGCATTATATTCATAGAACATATAAGGAAATTTATCAGATTGTTCATCCAACTAGGAGTACACCAACAATACATGTATTAATTTTTGAAAATACAAAGCAGTAATATTTTTGTATTAATTTTATCAAAGCAATTCTTAAGGAAGAAATGACGTTTTGACAAGAAGTTAACTACCACCAACACCAGGTACAAAAATACTAATTTGAGACGATTAAAGTGAAATATCAACATTTTTTTTGGTTGAAATTCCTAAAATGCACTTCGCTGCTTCAAGTGAAAGATCGACCTTTTTTTTGGTTGTTTTGCATGTTGGAATAAGCATTTACCTATTAATTTTTTGAAAGCAAACCTTGAAGCAAGAAAGGACTTTTAAAGAAATAAGATATTGGGAAATAAAATAAAGAAAAATTACCATCAATGCCCTGAACGAAGATATTGATTGAAGAAGGTTAAAGCTAAAGGTCTGCACTTTGTTTCTATGAAATCGCCCTTAACTGTTTAAAGTAAAATATTAGTTTTTCACCTAAATTTCTTTGCGTTGTTGTTGTAACAAACATTTTATCTCACTACCATTTTCTTAAGTAAAGAATTCTCCAAAAATGTAAAGCTTGCCATCAGAATTGCCTAGGTTGTTGTTGGTCGTTTTATCTCCATCAAAAGAATTGCAGTCCAAGTACTGTGATAGAGAGCTCATATTGTTTCCCAGCCTTCAATTGACGACCCGAAGCGGAAACCAGAAGCAAAGCCAAAATAGTTCCGGAGGGATCAAAGATGATGTGAAGCCAAAACCATAATGGATCAAATTTGTGCTGGTAAGGTGGTTAGGGAGTTCCAACTACCTCAGCATAATCAACTACTCAACATGGTTCAACTGTCTAACATATTATCTAATGGTGCACAATAAGTAATGGCATGTGGGCGAGAGCAAAGTTTCTCTCAGAGGGAACGCCTTATGACGTAATTATAAATACTATGTGTTTAAGATTTAATAAAAAACTGTTTTTGGTTTTTGTGATTAAATTTTTTAATTTAATCACAGTTTATAAATGGGGATGTGTGATTATTTGCCTTATTAGATTTGTTTTTAGCCATATATCTAACTTCGAATTTTAAGATTTGAATTCTAAATTGTCTTTCTTTTTTTCTTTCTAAATTGTCTTTCTTTCTTTTCTTTCTTTATAACACCAATGGGCCTTAACCTCAACTTCTCTGCCACAGTTATCTTTCTTTCTTGCTCTCTAACATCAGTATTTCTTAACATCAGTGTTCATAAGGCATTTAACATATATAATTGGGTTTTTTTGTGTGTAAAGTTCCACATTTTAATACTAAATAAGAACATTAAAAAAGATGATTAAAATGATTCTCTGCACTATTGGCTTGCCAATAAGGAAACCAACCATTAACACAAATTGAATAACTTACGATTACATAATTCTTGTTTTGATAAAAGGAAAAAAAGTACCCGAGCCTGCACTGAATTTCAATAGGTTACAAACATATTAGCCCTGTTCTACAGAGCTATCTAAACCAAGCTAAACAAAAAGAAACAACCCATGATCAATTAAGACAAAATATAAGACCATGGTGTAACCTAGAAGAAATGCACTAACTGAGCTCGAGTAGAAAAAGCCCACGAGCGCGAGTTGTATTTGTTCTGCCATGAACCACGAAGAAACCACGAACCGCAAAGGAGAATATATATACCCATGAAGGAGCCATGACCAACAAACCATGAATTGCAATTTCCCTTGACTTGAGCTCGAGCCTTTAACTGCCACCCTGAGCTCGCAATTATCGTGAAGCCTGCAGAAGGCAGAGAAGACCCCAGCAAGAATTAATAACCCCTAGGCATTCAACCATTGGGATAGAGCTGAGTTTTGAATTCGAGGAATTTGCATTGAACCTCAGATTGCATTAATATAGTTTACAAATTGTAAGGAATCAAAGAATCCTTTCAGAAAACTAAAACATGATGGTAAACCAGGGAGGCCATTTGGATTCCAAAACCACCATGCGAACATGGGAGGTTGAAGGTGGCCAAATGATAAACAAATTGTGAGACTAGCCCTTCATCGTTGAGAAGGCCAAACAGGCCAAGAAATGGCCCAACCAGAGAATGGGAAGAAATTATTAATGTGACAGGCATGACGGCCCTGCAGAGACAAGATGAAGGTAGAAATGCATTGCAAATTCTTACGAATTCCTTGCAGGATCACATACTAAAAACAAAACAAATCTAAGGAAGGATTCTGACTATCGATGACATCACTTTCGTCCAGAGCCAAGATGAACTTATTTGTGTAATTCTGTAATGAAATGATGAGCATGTGAGTCGAGTCCTGTGTATGCTGGCCAAGGTTGAGTTAATGCATCCATCACAGGGGAATTTAACGAAGTGTGCCGGGAGTTTTAATTGGAAGAGGTTAAATGTTTTAGAGTTTTTTCAATCCTCTCATAAAAACATATAATTTAATCAATTGGGTTTATAACATTAATAATTTATTGGTTTTATAAATTAATCCCTTGAGTTTATAATATCAAAAATCTTTTTGGTTTATTAATCCCTTGAGTTAAAACTATTAATTCCTAGGGTTTATTAATTTCTTAGGTTTTTAATTTTGCTCTCTTTGGTTTGTTGATCCATTAGGTTTATAATATTTATCGCTTGGGTTTACTAATCCGTTGGGTATATAATTTATTAATCTTATGGGTTTGTTAATCCCTTGGGTTTAAAATGTTACTTCCAACAATTTATTAATTTGGTGTGTTTTTAATATTGATTGATTTATTAATCCGGTGTGTTTTTAATATTGATTCATTGGATTTTTTTTTAATATTGATTCCTTGGGTTTGTTGATCCTTTATGTTTATAATATTTATGGCTTGGGTTTACTAATTGATTGGGTTTATAATATTAAACTGTTGGGTTTATTAACCACTTTGGTTTATAATATTAACAATCATATGAGCTTACTAATCCCTTGAGTTTAACTAATTCCTAGGGTTTATTAATCCATTCTGTTTTTAATATTGGTCCATTGGGTTTACTAATTGATTGGGTTTATAATATTAAATTGTTGGGTTTATTAACCACTTTGGTTTATAAATTAACAATCACATGAGCTTATTAATCCCTTGAGTTTAATTAATTCCTAAGGTTTATTAATCCATTCTGTTTTTAATATTGGTCCATTGGGTTTGTTGATCCCCTGGGTTTATAATTTTATTCTCTTGTGTTTACTAATTCCTTGGGTTTATAATATTAAACCATTGGGTTTATTGGTGCCTTGGGTTTATAATATTAATAATTCCTCGAGTTTATAATTTAATATCGTTTGAGTTTGAAATATTTATTCGTAGGGTTTATTAATCATTTTGTTTTATAATATTAGTCTATTGGAATTTTCGATCTTTGAGTTTATAATAGTAATAATCTTTTGAGCTAATTAAACTAGTATTATTACTAAGTAATAGTATAGTATTTTTTTAGTTTAATATATAATCTATATATTTTTTTTAATATTTAATTTAGTGTAAGCAACTATGAAAATATTAATAATTATATAATAAACTATATAAATAATTAAAATGAAAAATATTAATAATTATTATTAATAAATATATAATAATTATTCACGATATGGTGAGAAGATAAATACACATTAAACATAATAACAAAACTATTATTATTCTATGTGAATTAATATTCTAGTTTTGAAATTATAACTATTTTATATATACTAACAAAAAATTAGAATATATATGTATATTAGTTTAATATAATAGTGTGTATATAATTAATATTTTTTAATTTATTCCCAATTAAATATATAAATATAATGACAATTATATTCATAAAATACATATAGTTATTGATTGACAAATAATATATAATTAATTAATAGTAAGTATGTTTATTTAGTATGTTATAGGTGAATTAATAACCTATAGTTAAAAACTATAGCTATTAATCTTATTAGCCAAAATTTATGTAATAATTAATATTATACTAATATATATATAATGTTAATATAATAAGTATAACTATATAAATATAAAATAATATGGTTATTAATTAGAAATAATTAGCTTTTAATAAAATATACTTAAGAATTATTAATGTGGTGGGTAGTAAATATACACTACATCAACCACACTAGTAAATGTAATTAGGTTAGTTAATCCAAAATTAAAATTCTGATACAATATAGTATTTGGATAATTCGAAGAATAATATTGGAAAAATACGTGCAAATAATTCAAACTTTTCTTCGGTGCAAATAATTCATTATCCTTCTCATAGTAAGTAATATATAATAGCTAATGTATTACGTGCAGAAAATTGTGTGTTACACTACACAACACACAGGCGTGTCGATGACCAGAAGACCCTCTTCGTCAGCAGCCGTAAGAAAGGTAATGAAATTATTGAGTAATAACACAATAGCGGAGGCCAAGTGTCAGTAAACCTCCGAAAAGACTTTAACGCAGAAAACCAGAGAAGTTGATACGATCACTGCAAGTGAAAGTGCTGCTGGCGTCCTCGTAAGCGTAGCTGTACGCCGTCGGGCAGGCGGCCTTGAAAACCTTCGAGTACTCGGTAGGAGGACACGTGTCAGCGGTGTTATGGTCACCAGTGCAGCAGTACTCGGGAAACTTGAACGCATCACACGGGCTCCTGCACGCAATCACTTGCCCCTTATTGTCCTTGACGATGAGCTCGGTCGGACAGCTGCTCAGAAGATCAGCGACGAATCCAGCCGCCCCGCAGTTTCGCAGTTTCCGGTTTCAACAAGGACCGCTGCCTAGCAGCAAGTCTCTGCCTTTTTTGGCAGGAAGTGGCTCCAGCTTGCGTATTAAGGTCAGTGCCAGTATCTGAAAGTGTTTAGATATGGAAACAAAAAAATAGATTAGTAATACACAAATAACATTACTAGTGGATTGTTACATTATTTGATATTGGGAAAGAGTTCATATTTGGAAAGTGTTTATATTGCAAAAATACAAATTAATAACACATGGTGGGACGATCACGTGAAAGATATTCCGGGAATATTTCGTCAAATCTTACTGCTGTCCACCTTTATTATTACTAGCAATTGTCTCAAAAGGTACACCTTTATTACTAGCAATTGTCCCAAAAGGTACAAAGAGAGGCCGATAGCATTATTAAAAGGAAGAAACTTCTACAGATAATCAAACATATACAAAGCTCACTAGTGACCAAGGCAATAACCACGATGACCATCCCGTACCAGCACATTTGATACTAAAACAACAAAACCAAAACCAAACCATTCATATTAATATATTAAGTTTAAAACGGGTTCATACTTAAAACTCAATAGATTATTGGCAACACACTTTATTTTTTTAATAAAAAATAAATTACACCGTTTTACATGGTAAATGGAAAGAGGAAAAATTTGTGATTTGCAAATATTAAAACAAACCACTTACATTGCTGGTTGACACTACAACTAAAACATTAACTAACTATACGATGCTTTTCCACATTATAATTTAATATGCTTTTCTATCTTCAACTTTTAAACTCATTATTTATTTCTAAAATTGTTGTCCACTTATACCATATATAAAACCGGGGCTAGGAGATTTGGGTGGCCGAATACTTACACATTCACGAAAGCCATGGGAGACATGCTAGTAGAAAATCTGAGAGGAAATCTTCCAGTAGTGGTTCTCCGACCGAGTATTATTGAAAGCACTTTGGCAGAGCCCTTCCTTGGCTGGATGGAAGGCACCAGGTATTCGTAATCAACCATATTTTGCAATCCAGAAAAATTAATTTCTGTTGTGATATTGTTATCAGTTAGTATAGATTTGAATTTATTAAATAACCTGAAATTGAGCATGAGGGTTTCAACTGACATACATGACCTCGTCAAGGCAAAACTATATTCACAATATAGATTACTAAGGATTGCTTTGTGTAAATGAGCTAAAGCATGTATAGGTGACAGTAATCATCACACTTTTCACAATCTCAACTCAGTGATGTCAGGTTTTATCCAATTTTCAGTAGAAATCATTACAAGTGTGTATAGTGCTTAAAGATTGCCATCTTTCCACATTAGTTGGATGACATCTATTATTAGTGCTAATTGCTTCTTCAGCTATGTTAAAACCATAACTTTTTTCTCAATTTCAATTTAGTGATACACGATTCCACCATTTTGAAGAAGCAATCAGTACAGATATGTATGATGATTGCTGCTTAAAAATGGAACCAACTGTACACAGCTAAGTTGAACCATCACCGTTTCACAATTTGGACCCAGCTATACACAACTAAGTTTAACCATCTCTTTTCACAATTCCAACATAGGAATGTTACAAATTGTAATTACTTTTGCCTGTGGAGTTAGCTAAAATTAGAGAGTCACTCAACTAAGTATTTGATGGTTGAGTGTTGGAGTTTTGAATCAAGTTAACTAAGTGTTGAGGGTTGAGTGTTGGAGTGTTGAGTTAAAGCACAGTTCAACCAACTAATTGAAGATGTGCATCCTTGCATTACCATGTTTAACATATATATCAAACTAACTTTTTAAATTTACGCTCAAGCGAAATAATCGATTCATGATGTTTCACTGGCTCAGCCTTCTCCTCCTCACAGCATTCATCTACCTTGTCATACCACCTTTTCTCGCACAGGCCGAGAAGGACTCTCGACATACCGCTTTCGTCTTCGACAGCTTCAATGGTAGTAATTTGATATTGGAAGCGGAGGCTTCAGTTATCCACTCAAAATCTGTGCTTGCCCTCACAAATCAGTGGCGTTTCATGATAGGGCGCGCGCTGTATTTCAATCCCGTGCAGATGAAAAGAAACGAGACGCCTTCCTCGTTTAGTACTACCTTCGTTTTCTCCATAGTACCTGCTCCCTCTAAGGCAGGAAGAAGCAGATTAGCCTTCTTCATGACACCCTACACGTCTCCCATGGGCGTTCTGTCATCCCAATATATGGGCTTGCTTAACCTCACCGGGCAGCCATCCAATCACTTGTTCGCAGTTGAGTTCGATACGTGCAAGAGTGTGGAATTCGATGACCCGGATGGCAACCATGTTGGCGTGGATATCAACAGCCTCATCTCAGTCAACGCCATGACCGCCGGCTTTTGGGATGGCAGGCAATTCCATAATTTGAGCCTCAGGAACGGACAGAACTTACAGGCCTGGATCGATTACGATCATTCTAAAAGCCGCCTCAACATTAGCGTCATGCCAGCCGGCTTGCCAAGACTGCAGAGGTCGCTGATATCTTTGAAAATCGACCTGAGCAACGTTCTGAAGGAGAAAATGTTCGTTGGCTTTTCAGCGGCAACGAGGACTTTGACTGAAGACCATTACGTTCTAGTGTGGAGTTTCACCACCGAAGGCACGGCGCCGGACCTTGATGTGTCGCGTCTCCCGTCGTTTGCTAACATGTATTCCAAACGTCGGGGTTGAGGATTCATAGCCGGAGTCACCGTGGCATCTCTGGTTCTCTTCTCGTTGATTGTTGCGGCCGTGTTTATCAAAAAAAAAAGAACAGGGAAACGATCGAAGACTGGGAGAAGGAATATTGGCCCTATCGATTTACTTACAAGGAATTGAGCGTTGCCACTAGCAAGTTCCTAGACGAAAACATTTTGGGGCAAGGGGGTTTCGGGAAGGTTTACAAGGGCGTTCTCCCCAGCTGCGGCCAAGAAGTCGCAGTGAAATGCCTATCGAGGGAGTTCACTGAGGGAATGAAGGGTCTCGTCTCAGAGATCTCAAGCATGGGTAGCATACAGCACTAGAACCTGGTTCAGCTTCTGGGGTGGTGCCGGAGGCAAAATCAACTATTCATCGTTTCCGACTACATGCCCAACGGCAGCCTGGATAAACTCATCTTTGGGAATTCGACAACAATCCTGCCGTGGCCTCAGCGATACGCTATCCTCAAGGGTGTGGCTGCTGGGTTGTTGTATCTTCATGATCAATGGGACAAGACGGTTGTCCACAGAGACATCAAGTCAAGCAATGTGCTGCTGGATTCGGAATTCAACAGGCGACTGGGTGAGTTCGGCCTGGCTCCGCTGTATGATCACAGTGAGAATCCGCAGAAGGCTCATGTGGTGGGAACGCTGGGGTACATTGCGCCGGAGCTGATACACACGGGGCAGGCCACTCCCAGCTCAAACGTGTTCAGCTTCGGGGTTTTGTTGTTGGAGGTGGCCTGCGGGAGAAGGAACGTGGATCCGTTAACGGAGGCGAAGAAGATGATTTTGACGGAGTGGGCGTGGGAGTTGTACACGGAAGGGAGGCTGGTGGAGGCATCGGATCCAAAGCTGGGGAAGCGATATGATTTGGTGGAGATGGATAAGGTGCTAAAATTGGGGTTGTTGTGTTGTAATCCAAAGCCGGAGAGAAGACTGGAAATGCGGCATGTTTGTCAAATACTGGAAGGCGAAGCTCCTGTTCCCGACGTCCGCACGACTTCGTTAGACGTGAGTATTGTGGGTCGTTAACTGATAACCGTGTGATATTCACTATGACCGCCACCGCCTCACCGATCGTTGCAGGTGTTATGTCGCCGACGCCAGCTGTAAGCACGAGGACAAAGGGGACCCGACGCCATGTGTTAGCGAGAGAACGAAATGGACGACGAAGGTCCCTTTCAAAGGAAAGGCTTATCGGCCTAATTAGTATAATATTTTGTAAAATCTTCCACATTCCTTACGTTGCAGGTAGGAATTTCATGTTGGGGATTTTTAAGGGGAAAATCCCAAAAACACAAAGATAAAACACACACACAGAGGCAATGCTCTGTTTCCTTTACTCCAGGGTCTTTTTACACAGAGAAGTCTTAAAAAAAATTTACTGAACAGAGTATTGCACCACCATAAAAGATTTCCATTCATTACAATAAATTTACTGAGACATATTCATCCTCTTTGCTGAGAGGGATTTACCAAAAACAACATTTAACCAAAACTCTGTTTTCACCTGAGAATTTACTGAGCTGGGTTTACTACTGTAAAACACCTTTTTACATTTACTGATGTAAAATCATTTTTACACATACTATTGTAAAATAAAAATTTAACATTCACCACTGTGTGAAACTTTCATTACATTCGACCTAGTGAATTTTCAATTGCATATTCAAAACAAATGTGCTTACATATTACCACAACCTCCACGCTGCTGCGTTTCACTATGTATTACAAAATTGGTTAGCACACATAAACTATGCACGGCTGTGCATTCTCCCACGAACTCTCTGTTCTTCTCCTCCGGTTTTCATTCGCTGCTGCAAACAGGCTCTTCACCTCCCCATGTGCAATACACCATGACCAAAACTCTTAGTCAACTCTCATACGAAAAACATATATTATACAATTCATATGCTATTTAATAAAGGTTACATACCCCCATACTTCCGTATATAAAAAAAATTACGCGCCGTAAAATATTAAATACATTACCTAAAAACTATGTCATTTCATAATCATAGGGTATGGACAATTATCTTACTCCACGCTGCATTAATTTTTAACAGGCCCCGTATACCTTCCTTGCGATCGGACGGCGGAGGATGGAGGGCCAAATCGGACGCATATCGGACAACAAGTTTTGACCGACATTTATCGTCCGATAAATGTCAGAGGGTGATGTCACCCCAATCCACGCGTCAGCTGCAGGTTTTATCGGAGCCATTCGTCCGGAAACCACTTTATGCCAAAGAGTGGTGCGATATGGTTCAGGCGGATTATGGTATTGCAATAGTGGTTTCGAGGGGTTGGACGGTCAGCGTTGAAATTATATTTTCAACATTTCAAATCCAAAATACCCGTCACCTTTTAACAATGTGTGCAACTCTAATGCCTCTGATTCTATGAAACAAACAAAAAGAAACTATCGACTACGAGGGAAAAATGTTGGCTTTATTTGATGGCAAATCACCCCTTCAAATTTCGTCGTTGCTTCGTCATTCAGTACACCGTATGATTCTATGAAAAAAACAAAAAAATTGCTTCGTCATTTAGTAGACGGTATGATTCTATGAAGAAACCAAAAAATATTGAGGAGGAGGAAAAAACGTTGGCTGTATTTGATGGCAAATCACCCATTCAAATTCCATCCCCGCTTCGTCATTTTGTAGACTATATGCACGTGGGTGGCATCCCCTGCAATTTGATGTTCCACTTCTGTTTTTATAGCAAAACAAAATTTTAAAACGTCAGGATAGATAGATAAAACAATAGTTTTATGTAAATTTGATTTTCATATATTTAATTGTGATACGTTATAAATTGCGAAGATTTTGTCGCGAAAATCACATCATCTGCAATTTGATGTTCCACTTTTGTTTTTATAGCTATTTTTATAGCTAAACAAAATTTAAAAACGTTAGGCTAGATAAAACAATAGTTTTATGTAAATTTGTTCTTTATATATTTAATTGTGTTAAGTTATAAATTGAGAAAAATTTTTGGGGAAAATTACATCATAATTAATTTGTCCAGAACCAACAAGTGTGGTCATGGCAAGCTGAAGAACCATATCAAGGAAGCAATTTAAAAGAGAGAGATCAGCTATAGTTGGCTAGGAAACAACTATTTTTTACCAGGAAATTGTACTAGACCAAGGGATAGGGAAACTGTAATTGGTTGCGAATACCTAAATTATTTAGGTTGGTTTTGGGTAAAACAATTGATGCAACATGAAGGTTATCAGTGAACTAAAAATCTCAATTAAAGAGAATGAGGATAATGATAATGATAATGATGAGATAGGGTGAATATCCATGTTTTTTAATATTCTTTGCATGACGTGGTACATCACCATCACTTGGTATCCGAGCATGGATGAGTAGATTTCTTGCGAGTTTTTTTTCTTTTCTAATTGTTGCACTCTTCTCGTCGTTGTAGTCTTAGTGGTGGCAACACACATCTAAAGAGGAGATCCCAACCACATCATGAAGAAAGTTGCATTGAAAGTTTGTAGTCTTTGTGGACAAAGATGCATGTAATTGATTTGAGCTTGGATCATGGCGTTGGATTGAGTAGTGTGGATTATGTGGTGTAAATGGATCTGTTAGTCTATTGGAAGTAAGAGGGCTTATTAATTCACTTTATTATTCTATTGGAAGTAAGAGGGCTCATTAATTCTATCACGATCATTGTAAGTAAGTGTTACAAATCATGAAATCCATGCTCTGACAAGTTTTGTTCTGACTTGTAATCCTTTTCTCTAGGATTATTTTTTCATATAAAATATGTCAAATGCTTGAATAAAAATTCAATTGTTGTCTTAAGGGAGTAGTGAAGATAAAAGGAATGATAGTTCTTTGAGGAGGCATGAATAACTTCAATCAATGGGTATTTGGCAACAAATTAAAGATAGAATATTGTAGGAACTATCAAATCTTGTTGATTGAGTTTGGGATGTTGGTAAGTTGATCAAGTTTGTGATATTGGTAAATTGGTCATGGAAGTGTGCTAACTTTTATAATTGTGCAGTATCAGCCTACTAGTGCTTAATAATTGTGTTAAAGGTAGATCTACATGAGATCTCCTCTAGTGGTGATAGAAATTATTGTGGTGGCTAGTGGTTGAAATCCTGGCTGGAAAATGGATTCTTGGATGATGATTTCCATGTTGGGAGTTGTAGAGCGTTCTATCCTAGGTAATCATGCAAAGTAATTTGTTGTCAAGATTGTTCCCTAGTTTCAGTGGAATGATGGACTTGCTGTAATTGGTGTTTCTCAAGAAAAATGTGTTTAAATCCATATTAGTAGATTCCTTTAATGGCCTCGCGAATCTACAAATATTCTTGATCGATAAATAATGACTTACTAGTGTTAGGATTGATCCTAACAAGGCTTCCAAGTGTTATGGCTCTCTCATCATTCAGTGAAAAAAACGCTAGCATTGTTAACGAGATATTATACCTTTGGGAAATGGAATGATAATGGCAAGAACAAAGTACCATCAACCGGGTCCTTCAATGCTAGAGAAAAATATTGAAGAATTCAAGGTTCTTTTGGTACCAGTTCCCATACATATTGTCCCATAGGCATCACAACTTCCATATACTTTCTTGAATCTTCTCCTCGAAGGAAATTCGTGATTAGCTTTGATTATGGGATTGTAAACCCAGCGTGATATGGTTGTTTTTGTGTCATGAAACATGCATTTGAGGATGTTGTGTATTTAGTAGATCCAGTTGAGGGTGGAGATATACTCATGTAGGTCTGCAAGCCTCCTCTAGAATCTATCCATGTCACTAAAGTTGTTCATGATTGGAAACATGACAACAAGGCATTGATTTTCTAGTATTGGATAAAATTATTTATGTAGTTGACATCAAGATTGTATATTCAGCCTCCAAGACAAGAATAACTAATCGAGGAGGATCTTGTCAGATCAGTTGCACAGGTTCACCATCAGTGTACAATGTAATTTAGTTTCGTGTCGTTGTCAGCATTTAGTTTAGTTTCGACAGTTTCGACAGTGTTGGTTATGAATCAAGTTGTTCAGGTAATGTTTATGGTTTTCATGGTAATGGGCTTGTACCTGGATGTCAACATGTGTTTGTCGTTAGTTTCACTAAAAATTGGGTCGACGACATGTGTTTGTTGTTCACCTCATGGGATTTGAGTTTTGTTGTCCACTCACAGGTTGATCATCAACATGGTTGTCATTTGTTGCAGGTGTTCGATATGGTTTGTTGTCATGTGATGTTGTCGCAAGAGAAGCTTTGTCGATGACATGTATTTGGTGAATGTCACTTTGCAACATTTAGTTGTAAAAGGAATTTTCTTATTGATGTAAAGTCCTAATACAAAACCTAAACCTAGAACCTAAATGCAACATTCAAAAAATGTATTAAAACTAAAATGCATTAAAAACCTAATGCTAAACCTAGGTTCTAAAACCCTAAACCTATCGCATTACCAAAACTATGTGAAATGTAACCTATTAACTCTTGGGTTATGTTATACATACAAAACATTACAATTTAAATTAAAATACATAGTCCATAGCCCTAACTACGGAGGCAAATCACATCGAAGAAAGCCATCATGTGATCAAAGCATGTGTAAACCATGGGGTTGTCAAAGTGAGAATTGACTACCAACCTTTGCATATATGACAATATTACTGATACATTTAATGAACATGACTAAAGTTATAATGCACTACTTATGAAGTACAAATGCATGAATGTAAATGTAGGGGAATGTCTTTGACGGGACGATATAGTGTTTTAAAAGGACATTGAAAGAACCCCTTTGAATGTTAATTATAAACAATGAGTCGAGTAGTGAGACTTGTTTGCAATAGCTAGTTGCCGATTAAGTCTTGTCATGGCTGATTAGTTAGTGTTGTAGGACTAACTATTAAAAATTATATGCATGAATTGGATTTGATTTAAGCTTATTGCAAGTTGTAAACAAGTGATTATGGTAGTTACTTCATGTATAGGTCTACTGGTAACAATACATTGTGGGAATTGGAAATGTTTGAATTGTTACCCTAACTATATCAACATTTACACATTAATGAATATTTGCATATACTTCTATACATGACAATATTGTATGCATGAAACTAAAATGATTGCGAGAGTGAATACTTATTTAAACAATGCATATTAACATTGTTGATGGGATTAAGCACGAGTAGGTTAATGGAAACAAAGAAACTTGTGAAGGTAAAATGTTGCAATGTGAATTGCAAACACAAATTAGAAAGTATAATGTTGTGATATTCATGATTATTTTATTTGGAAAATCAAAATGTATACCACATGTATGTCAGTTATGTTTCCTGTCAATCTAGATATTATGGATCAATGCTAAGGGTCAAGTATAAATGCATGGTGTAAATAAATGTTTCTTTTGTTTTAATGATAATGTGAATATAGTTCATCATGTAAATCACTATGGGAAAGAGTGATAAAAGAGAAGTTTACATGCCAGACAATTGTGGACAATTGAAAGGCCAAAGGGCCTTGAGTTGATGGCAGTTTCCTGCCAAGAGGAGGTCGTGGTTCTTGTGCGCTCAAATTTCCTCTCCTTGGAGATAGATGATCTCAGTAAGGGAAAAGAGTTGGCTAATATGGTGAAGAGGGTGAAAATCCTGAGGTAACTCTGTTGATTTTGGATAGTTTTGGAGGAGGCCCAACAATTCCTCATAGACGAGACACTATCAGAGGATTGCGTAGGACACTCTCAAGAGGAATCTAGTATTGGACCCTTTGTGGTCATTGGAATTCTTAAGCTGGTTGGCCAATGAAATTCTAGAATGGACCTGGTATAGTCTCTATCATAGCACTTTATGGATGTGAAAATGGCATAACATGGTTGTGGAAAATAATTCCCATGGGTTGGGAGGAACATTCCTTTTCCACTACAGTTATCATAGTAGAACAAATTAACTAATCGATTATGTGTTGTGTTAAAAATGAATTTTCTATATAATTGTGTAAATATTTTATGTACATCTTGACAGGAAAGGAGCTCAGTGCTCAGTAAGGAATTATTGGCAGTGTAGTTCCTTTAATGTATAACCAATCTTATGAATGTCTCTAGCAAGGGCTAAGATAGTTTGCACTTGATGCAATTATTGATCATCTCGATGATTGGAGAGCTAGGTTCTCTATGAGTACTTTTAGAAGTATTGTGTGGATGTAATTAGTGAGAGCTAAGATAGAAGACAGTGTGCACGTGGTGCAATTATTTATCATTTTGATGATTAGAGTGTTGGTTCTCTCCAAGTACTTGCAGAAGTAATGTGATTGAAATATCACCTAACACTGCATAATTGATTGATAGTTAAAATTATTTCATTTGATTGAAAATGTTGTGACTAATATGACTCTCTTGGATTTTTTAGTCATAGATTACAAGGTGCATATTTTTGGGCTATAAAAACATTAGAGTTCTTGTGTAAAAGTGATCATGAGTTCCAAGAGTAATTGGTACGTAATTGGTATAAATATTCTTATTTGTTTTTATAACTTTGAATAATGGCCAAGTGATGGAATGTAGAAATTTCTTGACTTTATAGTTGTAAATGATTATGATTATTGATAAAACATTATTATTTTTTGTTATTGGTAGTTCTTGGAAATTAAATCCTTCATTATTAAGTGGAAGGATTTTTGGGTTGTTTAAATTATTATATCATGTGTAAAAGTTAATGTTCCAACGAGAGACAAAAATTCAAGATGATGTTCTCTTTAAGAGGAAGAGTATGTAATATCCCTATCACAATCACTCATAGAAATGATATATATATATATATATAT
>APFE031113349.1:116855-140893 GCA_000404065.3 Pinus taeda
AAAATAATTAGATATAGATAGAAAGAAAGATTATATATAGTATGGATATATTTTTCTACTTTTGAATATGAGAGACATGTATTAACATTTTAATGTGGATAATCTAAATCATAAATAAAATATTTCAATGTAAACCATCCATATATTATATAAAATAAGTGAAAATAAAAAAATCCTTATAGCTAAAATATTTTTTTAGTGTGTTACCCAAAACTACCATACATCCATATTAACTCAAGATTTGAAGAGTTTATAGGGCTCAAATATCTCGAGGTGAAAATCTTTCCTCAAGTTTTGCCATCAAAAAAAGATTTGTATTGTCAATTTTTTTTTTCTCTCTTAGCAGTTGCTAGAATCTGGGTTTAAGATGGACCTATGTTGGTATTTAAGAGAGGCGTTGTATAACTCAATATAAGGGAGATGTTGTCACACAACTTTACATTTAAAAATAATAAAGCATCCTAGATCCATCTTAACTACAGGTGCCTAGAGGGATCAAATCCCTTTTCACTCTAAAAGAGGTTTGCACTTGATCCTCTTTGCTCTTAGTAGATCTCCATTTAAGATAGATCTAGAATAGTTATTAGTATTTCAAAATAAAACCATTATATAAATATTAACTAGAATTATAAAACGATTGTTAAATTAAAAATAACAATCTCAATATTTTAAAATTATAACTTTTCATTTCGAACAAATATTAAAACTTTATAAATATAATTATAAAAAAAACTAATCTTAACTTGTGATAAAAGACATCATCAAATTAAATAAATAAATTATAAAATATTAAAACAAATATTCAATTCCAAATACAAACTTTAATCTTATAATCACACAATAAAGAATTGAAAATAATTGAATATATAGTTTATATTAAATCAAATTATATTACCTTGTAATAAATAATAATAAGAAGAACGAGTATAAAGTAAAAGATTATTTAGTTTATATTAAATCCAATTAAATTACCTAATAATACATAACACTTTTTTTAATCAATATAACTTTGTTATTAAACTTTAAATTGATTACAAGTCATTAAAAACCATTCATGAAAGCAATTACTAATATACAATTCAAAGATATGGAATAAAATTCATGGAGTTGAGGACCTCTATTTCCACCCAGCAGAACACCTATGATAGTTTATCACGCTGCCCTTTTTAAAACCATATATCATTCCTAGGACAAGTAAACCGTCCTTTTTTAAAACATATATCATTGCTAGGACCAGTAATAGCCAAATTATGATAATTTATATATATTATCTAAGTAGTAAATGCAAAAGTGTAATGATAATAAGGTAAATGAGAAGGTTTAAGAGAAATAATTTTGTTGTTTTCATCTTTTAATAAAGAGATGGTTTATTTTATATTATAGTAAGTTTATATACAGTGAAGTTTGTGAAACTAGTATAAATTTATTTTAATTGTATATTTATGAAGTGTTAGATGAATCAAATATTTGGAGATATAAGTTTTCTTTCAAATTCTATACTTAAAAGAAATTTGCATTTTAAACTATTGAATGTTTCAGTATTAATAATCTATATCTATAATAAAAATTATTTAAATAAATAAACAATTAAATATATTTATAAATATATTAATTTTTAACATATAATAATGATTTAATAATTAAATTGATATCATTAAATAAATAAATAATAAAATTTAACATTCACTAAAAATTATATGATTTACTAATCTATAAAGAAGTAAAGATTGATCAAAATAGAAAAGACTAACTTGCTTCCAGAAAGAAGATAATTTCAATATTTCACTTAAAGAATATACTATAGTGTGAGTACTTCACTTAAAGAATATATTCATAATGGTAGTGTATAATGTCTATACTTATAATTGTAGTGTATAATTTGACATTAGAGGAGGAACATTTATACATTTCTTTCCACTCATAAGTTGATTTCTACACATTATTTCCACTTATAAGTTGATTTCTACACATTACATGGTAACATTGCCAAGCATTAAAGGTAAAGAAGTAATAAAGCTAATATTTATATAGTAAGACAAATCAATCCATGTCTTAATTATTTGGAATTTTGGTTTACTCTAAATACTAATCATATTATTTTTAGTTTTTTTCATCATATCTAATTTTTCATTCTAACTAGGGAATAACACAAAATTTGAACCAAAAACTTTATTTCCACAATTATTAAAAATTAAACTACCTCAAACAAACATATTATTCTTAATTTTTATAAAACTTCAAATTTTCTTTTAATAAATTATTCCAAATCTGACCTACTATATATATAACTTTTATCTCATAATGAAAAGAAAATTTTGAAAAATGATCACCTATAAGTTGATTAATAATGAAAAAAGTCAAAGCAAAGAGAAAGCTAATATTTATACATGGAAAACACATGGTAAATCACCCAAATAAATTCATGGCTTACTTGGAATTTTGAAAAATCACTCAAATAAATCCATGCCTTACTTCGAATTCGAATTTTGAGTGGAATGATATATATAAAATTAACGTAATTATATAATTAAATAATTGGTAAATTTAGATAGGAATTAATTCATGATAAGCATTAAAAATATTTATTTCATAATATATTTTTACATTGGGTAGATTAAAAAAATCATAAAAAAAATAATTAAATTTTAATTTTATTGTAAATTATTATTATATTAAATTATAAAAAGAATTAATATATGAGCTAAATATAGAAAAACATGTAATCGTATTTTTAATCATGGTTATTCACTCTTACTTTATTATGGAAATTTTTGTAAACTTAAAAATATCATGGGCCAATGCCATGTCTTATCAATACCACATCTCCAATATGACATGTGTTAATATGAAATTTTATTTACTCAAATAACTACAAGAGTATAGCTAATTTGGAAATAAATCTCAGCTTGTGATTTGTGTAAACTACTATAAATATTCCAACATATTCTATAGAGATTAAATTTCTATCATCCACTTAAGAATAACCATTAATTCAATTAAAATTATAAAAAACATATTTAAAAATAAACATGGCTATTAAATTAACAACCTAATACTTTATACATTTAATTTAATTCTATATGAAATGAAATTACATGTTAAAATAAAATATTATATTAAATGTATTTATTTAAAGTATTAAATTAAATATAAAATGATAATTAAAAAATATAAATTTAAAAATTTAAATTAATATTATAATAATATTTTGGTTAGATAAATTATAATATAATATATTTATTTTAGTGGTGTATATGATAAAATGATATTATTCGTTGTAAATAATCAATATAAAGGTATTCAAACGTATCCGGTGTAAATAAAGGATTTTTTTTTTAAATATATTAATTATGGATTTAATTATTTTTTTTTATTATATGGATTTTATTTATTTATTTATTTTTATGAATTAATTATATTGATAGATATGTTTACATTGGAAAGAGGGTGTTAAATTTTAGAAATTTTTTAATTACAAATATTATGTGGGTTTAAAGTTTGATAAAAAATATTTTTTGTTATTATGATTTAATGAAAAGGTGTTGTGAAAGAGGGTGTTAAATTTTAGAAATTTTTTAATTATAAATATTATTTGGGTTTAAAGTTTGATAAAAAATAATTTTTGTTATTATGGTTTAATGAAAAATTGTGATTAAATTTATTAATTTAATTGCATTTTATAAATGGAGATGTGTGATAATGAAACATTGTGATTAAATTTATTAATTTACCTGCATCTTATATAGAGATATAAATGGAGATGTGTGATAATGAAAAGTTGTTGTGATTAAATTTATTAATTTATTTGCATTTTATAAATGGAGATATGTGATTCCAACTCTATTGTCAACTTTGCCTTCACAATTTTATTTTAATTTTTAATTTTTATTTATTTTTTTTTTTTAATTTTTTCTGGAGTATAAGATAGAAATGTGTGATTCAAACTTCACCCCACAATTTTCTTTCTTTCTAGAGCATAAAATAGAGATGTGTGATTCAAACTCTATTGTCAACTTTGCTCCCACAATTGTCTTTCTTTATTGTCAAGTTTACTGCCACAATTGTCAAATTTACTGCCACAATTGTCTTTCTTACTGGAGTAAAAGATAATGATGTGTGATTCAAACTCTATTGTCAACTTTGCTGCCACAATTGTCTTTCTTTATGGTCAAGTTTATTGCCACAATTTTCTTTCTTACTTTCTTTGTTGTCAAATTTACTGCCACAATTTTCTTTTTTACTGGAGTAAGAAATAGAAATGTGTTATTGAAACTCTATTGTCAACTTTACTGACACAATTGTCAATGGTCTTTCTTTATTGTCAACTTTACTGACACAATTATCTTTCTTACTGGAGTATAAGATGGAGATGTGTGATTCCAACGGTATTGTCAACTTTGCTGCCACACTTGTCTTTCTTTATTTTCTGCGCACGAGGGTTAATAAAGCATTTAACTTTCTTTCAGCCCATGAGTGTTAATAAAGCATTTAACGGTATTGTCAACTTTGCTGACACTTGTCTTTCTTTATTTTCTGCGCACGAGTGTTAATACAGCATGTAACTTTCTTTCAGCGCATGAGTGTTAATAAAGCATTTAACTTATTAGTTGGGTTAAGGCTGTTTTTTTTGTGTATAACATTCCATAGCATCTGCGCATGAGCGTTAATAAAGCATTTGACTCGTATAGTTGGGTTAAGGCATTTAGCTTATTTAATTAGTTTGAGCGTTAATAAAGCATTTGACTTATATGGTTGGGTTAAGGCATTTAACTTATTTAATTAGTTTTTTTTGTGTAAGGTTCCAGAGGCATTTAACTTATATAGTTAGAGTTATATCTTATATAGTTAGAGTTATATAGTTAGAGTTTTTTTGTGTGTAAGGTTCCATATATAAAATATGGGTAAGAACATTACAAAAGATGATTCTCACTATTGACATGCCCATAAAAAACCAGCCAGTAGCACAGATTGAAAGACCGGCCAAGTAGTACAGATTAAATAACTTTTATTTAAAATTATGTCTTGTTTGATAAGTAATTTCCATAGATTACAAACCTATTGGCTTTGTTCTACATAGCTATCCAAACCAAGCCAAAACCGAAGGAAACAATGATCAATTAAGACAAAATATAAGAGAAAGAAACAACCCATGATCAATTAAGACAAAATATAAGACCATAGTGGAACCTGGAAGAAATGCATTGACTGAGCTCGAGCAGAAAAGGCCGACGAGCGCGAGCTGTATTTGTTCTGCCATGAACCATGAAGGAGCCACAAATCACGAGGAAACCACGAACCGCAAAGGAGCATATATACCGATGAAGGAGCCATGACCAACGAACAATGAGCTACAATTTCCCTTCGACCTGAGTTGGAGCCTTTAACTGCCAGCCTAAGCTCGCAATTACCGTGAAGCCCGCAGCAGGCATAAGCCAGAGAAGACCCCAACTAGGCTTAGCAACCCCAGGCCTTTAACCATTGAGATAGAGCTGAGCTTTAAATTCGAGGAATGTAGTCACTAAAGTACAGCCAATGATTTGCATTGAACACGAGACTGGATTTATATAGCTTGCGAATTGTGAGGAAGCAAAGAATCCTTTCAGAAAACCAAAACATGATGGTAAACCTGGGAGGCCATCTGAGATTGCAAAACCACCATGCGAACATGGGAGGCTGAAGGTGGCCAATCAATAAACAATTTGTGAGACTGGCCCTTCATCGCTGAGAAGACCAGAATAGGCCAAGAAATGGCCCGACCAGAGAATGGGAAGAAATTATTAATGTGGCAGGCATGACGTCCCCGCAGAGACAAGACGAAGGTAGAATGCGCTGCAAATTTTGAAGATTTCCTTGCAGGATGACATGCTAAAAACGAAACAAGGACTATCGATGACGTCGCTTTCGTCCAGAGCCAAGGCTGAGTTAATGCATCCATCACAGGGGAATTTAACGAAGCGTGCCAGGAGTTTGAATGAGGGACCAGGTGGTCTTTTCTTCCACCTAGCCTTGTCATGGCGGTGACAGACGTTGGGCTCAAGCACCCGTCGTGGGGGATTTATATGGTTGGGTTAATTTTACATTAAAATAAGAAATTGATAAGAGTGTTTCCTGCGATTTTTTCCTTTGTGTGTGGAAAAGGAGTGATCTTATTCTCATTATATTAAATTTAAGTTTAAAACAAGATTGGGTTATGGATAAAATAATTATATAAAATTGATGGTGTTATAATTAGTATTGATGTGAGTAATTGAAAATATAATCTGTTTAGTTTTATTTTAATTTTGGATTTATTAAGAGTTTACAAGAATCAAATCTCTTTTTATTGTAAAATGGGTTTGTATCTTAAGAGATTTGGTATCTAATATTAATATTTTAATTTTAGATGTTTTTAAAATAGTATGATAACAAAATTAATATTTTCAAATATTACAATTTTGTTATGGAAATATTTATGTCTTCAAAGATTTTAATATATTTTGAAGGAATCTTTTTTATTATCTGTCTTAATTTAAAGAAATATTAGATGTTTTTTAAATAAATAATAGCAAAATAATATTTTGAAATATTATAATTTTGACGTGAAAATATTTATGTCAATAAAGATATTAATATATCCATATGATTTGGTTTTCCTTCTGTATCATAGTTTTTTTTATCTATATGGTTATTTTCATAATTGTTTTAGGAAGACATTAATTTTTATTATTATTATTATTATTAGGCTATAGAATGAGCCTCTAAGTATAACATCCCTAAATAACTTGGTGTAAAAATTATACAGTTGAGTAAATAATAATTATTTTAAAAGATTACGAATTAGTTTAAAAACTAATTCTTGTTATTCGTAAAAGCTAATTGAGGGGAATATTTTGGCAAATTGTGACTGGAGCCCATTGGTCCTCTACACCTGTAATAACTACACCTGTAATAACTGTAAGATATGACCAGGGAGAAACGGATCTTGCAAAGCCATTTTTCTGGTGCCCTAGGCCAGGGAGTATTAGGGCAGATATTATTGTTCGGCCAATTCCTTACGTGAAATAAAATATTCATAACTAATGAATTCTAGCATTTCGTCGTTTTAGTTAGGGTTCATTTCTTGAAACTGCCCTCAACGTTCTTTATTCACCGGGGGAGATCGACTGGGGAGTATTAGGGCAGATATTATTGTTTGGCCAATTCCTTACGTGAAATAAAATATTCATAACTAATGAATTGTAGCATTTTGCCGTTTTAGTTAGGGTTCATTTCTTGAAACTGCCCTCAACATTCTTTATTCACCGGGGAGATCCACTGTGACCGGGGGCAGCAAGCATAACTCCTAGGTCCCATCACAGTCAACAGGAGCTCGGTTCCATTTGACATAAACTTGCTTCCATTTGACATAAACGTGGCCGATTGGAACAATAGGCCCATAAACCTACACAATTTAGTAAAATATTCAATATTTTATAATTTTTTTGGTAAAGAAAGAATCGTAGCGCATGCCGTAAAAGAAGGATCATTTTATATGTTTTTTGGTGAAGGAAAACATGTTAATGCATGCAGTGAAAGATTAAATA
The DNA here is from genome assembly GCA_000404065.3 of Pinus taeda. Classification (NCBI taxonomy): domain Eukaryota; kingdom Viridiplantae; phylum Streptophyta; class Pinopsida; order Pinales; family Pinaceae; genus Pinus; species Pinus taeda. Next base: position 124,418 of record APFE031113349.1, read on the forward strand.
ATTTATGTGTTTTCTTGGCGAAGAAAAACATGTTAATGTATGTATATGTTTTCTTGGTAAAGAAAATATGTTAATGAATACGGTAAAAGATAATTATTTTATATGTTTTATTGGTAAAGAAAATTGTTAATGCATGCATGATTATTATATATGTTTTCTTGGTAAAGAAAAATATGTTAATACATGCGGTAAAAGATTGAATAATTTATATGATTGAATAATTTATATGTTTTTTTGGTAAAGATGGTATTTTAATGAATGCATATAAAAGAAATAGCAGTTAAGTTTGATTTTATTGAGAAGGGATATATGCTTTATTGCATTGGGATATTAACTAATTTAGAAGTTTTTATGAAATAGTTATGCATTGCATGCATGATAGAAATTGCTAATAATGTGCTTCTAAGCACATAAGTGATCATACTAACTTTCTTGAAGAAAGAGTATGTTATATATACACATAAATATGGTTTCTTTTTAGGAAAGAGTGCATTCTTCATGCATGAAAATAATGACTTTATGGGAGATCTCTTGAAAACAAAAATAGAGGTTCTTTCCTTTAAAAACACATATGAATAGTGTTCATACAAGAACCAAGAATCCATACTTGTTCCATGAAAGATTATGTGCTTGAAGTAAAAGTAATTGTGTTAGGAAAAGAAACACATGTTGCATGCACATAAAGGTAGCTATTGTGACTTTGGAAATATGGGTCTGTGTGTACATAGAGAAAGTGAACATGTTAACTTTCTTGAAAACAATAATCTCTTGAAGAAATTGTCTTGTTAGATGAGTTGTGTTGATTTCTTGATTTTGGATGCATAAGTAATCCTTGTTATTGTTTGTTGATTTTTATGCATAGAGATGGGTATCTGTAATAACTTCTTGAAAGGGAAACATGAGAAACCTACATATAGAAAGATAAAGAAATGAGGTTATAATGACTTCCTTCTAAGAGAGAAGTATGTAATCGTTTATAGGAAATGATGGTAGAAATCTATGAAGGAAACTTGTGTTACATACATTAAAGAATGATTGTTACGATAGGCTATTGGATGCACAAAGAATGGTCATTGTGTTATACATTTTAGTAGAACTAATGAGTTAGATCTCTTAAGAAAGTTGTGCATGAGTGTGAATAAGCATTGTGGAAAGTAGAACAAGTATTTACTTGGATATATGTACTAGTTAGTTATTATGTCATGTGTGCTCATGCATATGAGTAGATGTTAAAAGATCTCTTTTAGAGGTTGTTTATTGATTGATTAATATGGTATCTCATCTTGTTCCCAAGCTTGTTGACGAATACATTGACAGGAAACATGGTGGAAGGTGCCAAAAGACAATGATGTTTAACCTTGTGGCAGGTAAAAGATTAATGGTCCATGCAAATGAGTTTGAGTTGCAGGGTCGTACATTGCTAGAACAATCATGCCACAAGGAATGTTGCATTGTGGCGATATGTAAGTAAAAGATTACATGGAAACTGTATTATGTTAGCTAGTTATGTGACAACGTAAAGATAGATCAATGTAATAATTTTATAACAATGGTTAAGGGATGGAATCCCTTATAAGCCATTGAGTGAGGGGTGAAATCCCTCACGAGAGTTTAATAATGAGATTAAACGTTTGCTGGTTTTCACCCTACGGGGTTTCCAGGGTATATTGGTTTTCAATGGTGTGATTAGTTATGTGACAACGTAAAGATAGTTCAATGTAATAATTTTATGACAATGGTTAAGGGATGGAATCCCTTATAAGCCATTGAGTGAGGGGTGAGATCCCTCACGAGCGTTTAATAATGAGATTAAAAGTTTGCTGGTTTTCACCCTACGGGGTTTCCAGAGTATATTGGTGTTCAGTGGTGTGATTGTCTTTTGTGTCAGTTTGACGATGATGAATCCTTGATGTTGATGGTTCTTTATTTGATGGCATAATCATAATGTCCAAGTATGTGATTAACTAATATGGTTAAGGAAATCATGAAATGGATGTAAGGATTCATGAGACAGTTTATGTTATTACACTACCACTGGTGGTTAATGGTTATGCAACTTACTTTCAGTTATTGCAATTTACTTGATGTACTATCTAATGGTTAATGAGGAATTGTGGAGTTGTGAATTGGATAATTGCTTGTGGTTAATTTGTATAAAAAAAATTCTAACTCCATGCTTTTACATGAGAGGTTACCGGGGGTATGTGACACTAGGCGCAACTAATATTGATGTGATCAAATGAAAATGAAATTAACAATTTGTAATTTATATATTGTTATTAAATAATAAAAAAGATGAATAAAGATTTCACATTATGTTTTTATTGTTTAATTAGAAAAAATTAAATATTTGAGAGTGTTTTCCAAACATATTGCTATTCATCATGTGTATATTGAAAGAAATATAAAAGAAAAAAGCTTATCCCAAATTAAAATTCTGATACAATATAGTAGTGAGATAATAACATAAATAAAAATAGTGACATTTAAAAATATGTTCACCTTGCTATTTATGAATCAATGGAGAGAGCAATAAATGTTAATGTAACAAGTTTTTTTTTTAAATCTTGAATTAAAATTAACTCTCATTCTATTTATTTTATTACTTCTCAACAAATAAAATCACATCTATATTTAAATAGGAATATATATCCCTTGTACACATAAGTGCAGTTTATTTATTTGATTATTCATTAGAAAAAAATGGTTTAGTATATTTATATTTAAATAGGAATATATATCCCTTGTACACATAAGTGCAGTTTATTTATTTGATTATTCATTAGAAAAAAATGGTTTAGTATATTTATATTTTCTAATTATAGTTAATATTTAAAATGTTAAAGAATTTTTTTTTTTTTTTAAAGCTTATTCTTTAACCAGGTTGATCAATCTATTTATTTTGTTTGTGAAAAGTAAATTTGTTAATTTAGTGTAATGACTCTTTTGAGAAGATGCACTTTACGTTTTCAAAGAAAATTGATACGTGTTAAGTCGTGTGAATGCGAAGGATCAAGAGTCCCTCTCACTAAGGCTAGGTTTCTGCAGTTTGTTCACTGCTGGGCTATGCTGCAAGAAGGGAGTAGTTTTACAAAACGAATTATGTTTCGGTAGATTTAGAGAACAATTTAGTCGAGGATCATCCATATGCAATTGAAGCGATTCGGTATCATTCAAATACATCACATTCAAAGTCGCAGTCACGCTATGCAGACCATGAAATGGCTACTATCATCAATACTCACATGGCTTCTACAATATCAATCCCCAGTTCCATAATGGGAAAAGTGGGTGCAAATAATTCGAACTTTTCTCCTTGTGATAGTAAGTAATATATAATAACAGTGCAATTAATTCATTCGTCTTCTCATAGTAAGTAATATATAATAGCTAATGTATTAGGTGCAGAAAATTATGTGTTACACTACACAATACACAGGCTTGTCGATGACCAGAAGACCCTCTTCGGCGGCCGCCGTGAGAAAGGTCATGCAATTATTGAGTAATAACACAACAGCTGAGACCAAGTGTAAGTAAACCTGCGAAAAGACTTTAACCCAGAAAAACAGAGAAGTTGATACGATCTAATTTTGCTTGCAGAAGGTGATTGATTTTGAGAAAGTGTAAATGCACTATTCTGAACCTATCCAATTGTAATAACACAATAGCTGAAACCAAGTGTAAGTAAACCTCCGAAAAGACTTTAGCGCAGAAAAACAGAGAAGTTGATACGATCTAAGTTTGCCCACAGAAGGTGATGGTGTAATTAGCATCACTGCAAGTGAAAGTGCTGCTGGCGTCGTCGTAAGCGTAGCTGTACGCCGTCGGGCAGGCGGCCTTGAAAACCTTCGAGTACTCGTTAGGAGGACACGTGTCAGCGGTGTTATGGTCGCCAGTGCAGCAGTACTCGGGAAACTTGAACGCATCACACGCGCTCCTGCACGCAATCACTCGCCCCTTGTTGTCGGCGATGAGGAGTGAGGTGGGGCAGCTGCTCAGAAGATCAGCGACGCATCCAGCCGCCCGGCAGTCTCCGGTGCCACCCTCCGCGGTGATGTTCAAGGGGACGTTGTAGCCGTCGACGAGGCTCACATCGTAGAAATCCTTATTGCCGTTACCACCGATTGTGAACTCGGCCAGCGTAACAGGCGGAACCCCACCGGCACCGTCGCATTTGAGGCCTTGTCCACAATCCCCCGTGGCGCAGGAGCCGTTGCCTGCGGCGTCGAAGGCGCAACCTGTGCGGCCCGAGAAGCGACCCGACCAGCCGACTGGTGCGTCCAGCGCCGGCGAGGACTGGTTCGGATTGAGGACGAAGCCGCCGCCAGCGAGGGACGACCCATTTCCCGCCAGGATGCCCGGCCAGATCGTCTGGTTGCAGCTGTTCACTAGTGTGAACGTCGTCCCGCTTACTCCACTGCACCCTGCAACAACAAACAAACAAATTAATAATGATACCAAACTCATCGGTGAGATGTTTAGATAGGAGGAGCATGGGTGAATTTATTATAGGAGTTTCTCACCGAGTATGAGTGCCATCATCATCAAGTACCCTACGCTCGGCCTATCCAAAGCCATGAATGTAGAAACCATGGTAGCAGAATTGATGTATTTAGAGCGTCCTAGGATGAAGCCAAACAGCGAATATCTAGAATGGGGAGGCAAGCAGCGAATATTTATAGCGGAGCCAACCAAGGAAGTCCTGTGTGAAGACACAGAGGAAAATGGGATAGGATTTGGGTGGATAAGAACGGTGGATTGGGTTTCAACCAGGACCGCCGCCTAGCAGGAAGTCTCTGCCTTTTTGGCAGGAAGTGGCTCCAGCTTGGTGTCGATATCTGACAGTGTTAGATTAGTAGTCCACAAATAACATTACGAGTGGATTGTTACATTATTTGATATTTGGAAAGAGATATTCCGTTAATATTTCGTCAAATCTTGCTGCTGTCCACATTTATTATTCGTGGAATATTTTGTAAAAAATCGTACACCTTCCTTTAATTGCGCGTAGGAATTTCAAATCCGGAATACCCGTCAAATTTAACAATGTTTGCAACTGTAATGCCTCTGATTATTTCTTATCTTAAAAAACAAAAAAAAATTATTGACTTAAATGTTGGCAAATCACACCGTCAATTTCCAGCCCCCTAAGTCATTTTTAGTCGACTGGTCAATTTCCATCCCCGCTTAGTCAATTTCAGTATACTGTATGCACGTGGGCGGCGTCCCGATAGATAAAACAATATTTTTATGTAAATTTGAGCTTCACATATTTAATCGTGATAAGTTATAAATTCTAATACTTGCGTGACGAATACCTAGATTAATTAGGTTGGTTTTGGGTAAAGCAATTGATGCAACATCAGGGTTATGAGTGAACTAGAAATTTAAGAGAATGAGGGTGTAGGGTGAATAATTGGTATAGATATGTAGAGTTGGGATAGAATATTTGGTTGATGAATTAAATATGAGTAGTTTTTAGATAATTCGGGATGGTGATTTTTTTACGAGTTTTAACATTATTTATGTGGCAGGTGCCTCATGAAATAACATGAGAATAAAAAATGAAGAAGACTAAGAAAGTTCAATATAAAATGAAAATATGGAGTAGAGATTAGTTTAATAAAATGTTATCATTAAAAAAAGATAGGAAGGAATAATTTTTATTTATAATGTTTAATGAATAATATGATGAAAAATGTGATAATGCATATTATTCTAAAAGTTTAAGTAGAAAATATGAGTGAAAGTATGAATGAGTTATGGAGGAATGCCAATGGGGATGAATAAATTTGTTAAGAGAATTATGAAGATAGTGTGAAGAAATAGTAGAAAATAGTTAGAGATATATTATAAAAGATAGTTAAGAAAATAATTAAAAATAATTAACTAATTATAATTTTAATTATAATGTATTTGCTGATAGTTTAGAAAATAGTTAAAATTAATTAATAGATTATAATTATAATTATAATGCATTTGTTATGGTCACTTATAATTAAGTATTTATATACTAAATGTTACATTAGAGAATGATTTAATTAATATAATATCTCAAGAGGGCAATTAGGGTACACTCCCGGTGACCCATTTCTTTGTAAATACCAATGTTTTTTAATATCCTTTGTGTGATGTGGTACATCACCATCAGTTGGTATCCAAGCATGTTGAGTAGATTTGTTGCGAGTTTTTTTTTCTTTTCTAACTGTTGCAATCTTCTGGTCAATTTAGCCTTAGTGGTGGCAACACACATTTAAAGAGGAGAGCCCAACCACATCATGAAGAGAGTTACAATAAAAATTTGTAGTCTCTATGGACAGATATGCTTGTAACCGATCTAAGCTTGGATTGCGGAGCTAGATTGAGTAGCGCGGATTATGTGGTGTAAATGGATTTGTTATTCTATTGGAAGTAAGAGGGCTCATTAATTTGTGTTATTATTCTATTGGAAGTAAGAGGGATTGTTAATTCTATCACGATTATTGTAAGTAAGTTTTCCAAATCGAGTTGTCTTTAGTGAGATTTTTGAAAGCTTTTCCAGTTTGTTTTCCTGGTCTAATTCCTCTAAAATCTGGCAGGAATTTATTGAAATGACAAGCTTGATGGGCAATTCCCGCACAATTCAAGTTCCCTAGGGTTTTTCACAGTTTTGAATCCATATATACAGTAAAAAAGTAGTTTAAATAACACAAATCAAGATTTTGCCTCAAATTTTTCCACCGAATTCTGGCACCGGAGAGTCTAAAAAGTCACACTAAAGACAACTCCTTAGCAAATAATGAAAGCCATGCTATGAAAAGTTCTATTTCGACTTGTAATCATTTTCTCTAAGGTTTTTTTTCACATAAAATATGTCAAATGGTTGAATAAAAAGTCAATTGTTGTCTTAAGGGAGTAATGAAGATAGAAGGAATGATAGTTCTTTGTGGAAGCATGAATAACTGTAATAAATGGTATTTGATAACAAATTAAAGATAACAATATTGTAGGGACTATAAAATCGTGTTGATTGAGTTTGGGATGTTGGTAAGTCAATCGAGTTTGTGATCTTGGTAAATCGATCATGGAAGTGTGCTAATGTTTCTATAATTGCGCAAGTGCCTAATAATCGAGTTAAAGGTAAATCTGCATGAGATCTCTTGTGGAGATAGAAAATTATTGTGGTGGCTACTGGTTGAACTCCTGGCTGGAAAATGGATTCTTGGAGGATGATTTCCATGTTGGGAGTTGTAGAGTGCCCTATCCTAGATCAACATGCAAAGTAATTTTTTGTCGAGACTATTCCCTAGTTTCAGTGGAATGATGGATCTACTGTAATTGGTGTTTCTCAATACAAATGTCTTTAAATCTATATTAGTAGATTCCTTTAATGTCCTCATGAATCTACAAATCTTCCTGATCGACAATAATGGCTTACTAGTGCAATGATTGATCCTGACAAGGCTTGTGTTATGGCTCTCTCATCAATAAGTGAAAACAATGACAACATTGTTAATGAGATACTATACTTTTGGGAAATGGAATGATAGCGGTGGGAAGAATTGAGGGTTCTTACATAGGCATCAAAACTTCCATATGCTTTCATGAACCTTCTCCTAGAAGGAAACTTGCGATTAAATTTGATTATAAGATTGTTAACCCAGCTTGATATGATCGTTTTTGTATCATGCAACTTGCATTTGAGTATGTTTCTTATCTAGTTGATCTAGTTGACGCTGGAGATATATTCATGTGGGTCTACAAGCCTCCTCTAGAATCTATCCATGCCACTAAAGTTGTTCATGATTGAAAATGTGACAAAAGGTCATTGATTTTCCTAAATTGGATCAAATTATATAATGTAATTGACATCAAGATTGTATATTCAGCCTCGAAGGTAGGACTAACAAAGGTTATGGTGTTGGAATAGTGGGATGTGTAGGTGAATATTGCAATTGTTGAACCCGTGATGGCACTAAATGCTGAGTAGAGTTGAATTGTTGTGTGGATTGTCTTGTGTTGCCAAGTGTTGACTAGTAGGTCTATATCTAACCAACTCTTTTGTTTCCCAATCTCAAGTAATTACATGTTAGACAACTAATCCTCATAATTAGGTTTGTGTTAGAGTGTTTGGTTATTAGAGTCCTATAAGACCTAAAAACTGAGGCAAACCTTTCTTTTATGTATTTATATTACATCGTGTATATCATTCTTTGAGATCAATTAATATACGTTTGTATTTGGTTTCCAATTTATGTGTCTTACAGTGGTATCAGAGTGGTATCAGAGTAGAGGTTCATCCCCCTATTGATTGAGTTGAGCCACCGGCTTTGTGGCATTCATATTCATTTGTGTTTTTCTCTCGTTGTTTTGGCGGCCTTTCAACGATGTAAAGGGAATGCATTAGAAGAGTTTTAATCTTGGATATTGATATTATAGGTGTATGGGTGTTCTGTGATTAACAATTGTATGATCCATGTAAACTCTGGTCTTGGTGCGTATAAATGAATATTCAAAAAAAGTTATGTTTTGGGGTTGTCTATAGAAAGCTGCCAGCTAGAACTCATGCTCGAAGGGTGTTTGAACATCATTGGAGAAGAAAAGTATACCGTGATGGATGCAAGAGATTACACTAAAGATTGGGTACCTTGTTTGGTGATTAGAGGCCTACAATAAGATTGGTGGACACAAGAGAGGTGAATTCATTCTCATTCAATTTATTTGTCATATCTATCACACGTGGATAATTATTTTTTAATGAGTCGATCTATTAGAGGATGTTGTTTGCAACCCACTTCTCCCATCAAAGGAATCTAGACCAAGAGATGAGTTCCTGTCTACAAGAGCTGATGCACCACCAAAAATTTCTGCAGGAAAGATTGCATATGATGGTAATGAATGTACAGTGAGGGATGTCTAGTTTTATGTTGTTAGTACAAAAGCCTTGATGAACTTCGTTGACTAGCAATCAAGTGTCTCAGAGTTCGAACGACGTATAAGGTATATAAAAGAGGTTGTGTTATATGATCTTGAAATTAACTTAATTTTTTTATGAAATGTTGTTTCAATCACTAACCAAGACTGTGCCAAGAAGATCAGCAACTAGAAAGTTGAAGACACACAACAATTTTGGATCATCTAGTTAAACTATGGTGTGGAACGTGAATGATGGAAGTATAAGTATGTCTGGATCGGTTATGATGAAGGCCTGCCTCAACTTTCGAGCAATAGAAGGTTGAAGTGGTCCTAATTCTCCATTCAATCCTTGGATGCTGTAATACTTTGGGAATTCAAAGTTTTTTTGGTCAGTTAAAGCCATCTGCATTGGAAGCGAAATGAAGAACTAGTTGAGAGTAGTTGAGTAGTTGGGTGTAACATACCCTCTCTATGATAGAGGCAGAGCAATAAAAAGTGAATAAAGTGAGTATATGTGTTACAATACCCAGCCTAGCACAGAAACAAAGATGGGATTTGAAATGAAAAGGTATCTTTAAAAGGAAATCTATTAAATGTATGAAGTAAAAAATAAAATCCAAAGAGAAAGGTATATGTTACTCATCGTGAATTAATTTGTTGGTAAAGTGGTAATTGTTTTCATAAAGGGTAAATTTTCTCACATAACAGTAAATAATCTAATTTCAAATTATTTAAGCTTAGAGTACATCAATTATTTTAAGGTTCTGCACGGATTAAGAATCTACAAAGATTCATAGTATTTACTTCAATTCAAGAAAGAAGGCTTTATTTGAAGAATAAAGTTAAAGATAAGGGTGTGTTGTCAAGGGGGTGTTTTTGAGACATAAGTAATTATGGATTAAGGGGTCTAATATACTTTATGGAAGATTTATTATGACATGCTTGCCTTAAATTGAATAAGGGGGTCAATCAGATCAAAAGAGTCAATAACTAAATTTTAATTGAGTCAATTTACTCATCAAATTCAAGATCGAACTTCAGAGTGCAAGAGAAAATGACTCAAATTAAAAATGGATTAGAATTATTGAAAAATATCATTAGCTCTACTACTAACGAAACTGTAAACATTAGTAAATTGAGACTTATTGATATTAGATTTCATTTACATGATGCACTGGATATAGTTGAATTTCTTCGGATTGAGTCTCAAGTACAGTGAGACGATCCTAATTCCAAACAACAACCAAAGAGTAATGAATTCACATCATGAGAAAATTTGGGTGTAGTGAAAAGTCATGTACAAACAAGTGTTTGCGAGAGTCATTTGCATATAGATGTGAAACCTACAGTTCCCAAAACTTTTATAAGACCGTGGAAAGAGATTACGCACAAAAAACACAGAATTGGTTTGGGATATAACAAATATGTCTTGAATGTATCTTTTCATATTTCTAATTTTTCTTGACCTATATAGTTTCATAGTGTTGGATTTCTGGGTGGTGTTTTTCCATAACAAGTTGATCGATTCTAACAATGTAATAGAGTTGGCCATGTGAAAGATCCATGTTTTTATCTTCACCCATGCAAGCATTGTGGAAAATGGAATCACCATTCACATAGGTGTTCCAGAAAGAAGACTACTGCAAGAGAGAAACTAAATTTCGAATGGATTTATTCTTGGGATTGGTCGAAAATAACAAAGAATATTTACAGGTCATACAACATGATATGTTAAAGAGTGTTGATTAACCTTGTAGTGATGAAGAATACTTCATCTTCTCATCCTGTATCTAACAAGGGGGGAATTGTTGATGGTCTGCTATAGGTTCGAAGATTTTTCAAATGAGCCTAAGTCAAAGATCCACAAGTGAGCCTGTGCCACAACTTGTACCAGTTAGAGCCAAAGATAACACATTTTTTTTGTTGATTGAGTTGTTTGTGAACGAGCACTTCTAGATTCAGAATTGTTTGAGGAACTCTATTGATAGTTCCAGAGTTAGTGGTCACCTTAAAACCACATTTTTTTGTTGTTCTGAGAACTACTATGAAGGTTTTAGAGTTGGTGTTGGATGAGACCTTGATTTCTCCTACATTGGTATGTGGTCATCCTTAAAAACCATTTCTAAGAGACATTCGACTCTTGGTTGAGATGAGTTTTTTCATTTTGAGCTCTCATTCTTGAAATTTTGATACATCCCTTCAAATTAAGGGTGGAATGTTAGAAAACTAATCCTTAAGATTAGGTCTATGTTAGAGTGAGTGGTTATTAGAGTCCAAGAAGACTTGAAAACTGAATCAACAGTTTCTGCACATATTTATATTACATCACATACATCATTCTGTGAGATTAATTAATATACATTTGTATTTGGTTTCCATTTTATGTGGCTAACATTGTAACAACCATACCAGTAGCATCCCATAAGAGTGAATATTAAGAGCATAACTACCAAATTCACTAGTTTTTGTATTCTTATTAGCATTTGATGCAGTGAAAACTGTGGGTGTAAAGGATTTTGGGCAATTGTTATTGGTTCTATTGAAATGTTTCTATCTATATTGGCCTACTGATTATTGGTGACGTAGGACAAAAGTGATACATTGATTGTCCCCATAATCATTTTGGCTGGGGGAGATTACAAAGATCGAGGAGCAATGAGGTTCTTCACCCTCTTCGCTCAGACATAGTATACTAATATCCACTTACAACAAGTATCTTAATATTTCCTCAGCATGCTTATGGTGAACACCTCATACTACTTAAACCAAGGCAAGGCTAACATGGGCTAGGAAATTCATGTGTCCATGGCCTAAAGTATGCATCAAGGGATTTTGGCATCATTATGAATTCATATCACTACCACCATCCAAAGTTTTTCACGAATTTATAAGAAAAGAAACCAATAACATTTAAGATATATATTATAATATTACGATTTAATATTATGGTTTATAATATTAATCTTAGGGTTTATAATAATTTTAGGGTTTAATATTAATTTCAAGATTTATAATATTAATCAATTTGATTACAATTGTGGAAATATTGACAATTATTTGTGATTATTAATCTCATGGGTATATAATATTAATAATCCCTTCAATTTGTAATATTAATATTATTTTTTATAATCTTAAGGTTTATTATCATACAATTTATAATATTAATCACATGGTTTATAATCCCTCGGGTTTATAATATTAATTCAAAGGTTTATAATCTTTAGGTTTATTAATACCTTGAGTTTATAATATTAATCTTAGGTTTAATATATTAATCTTACAATTTATAAAATTAATCCTAGGTTTTGAAGAAATTCTCACTGCAGATTAACTTGATAATGCAATATAACTAAAGAAAAATACTTTAATTTACTTCTACAATCAAACTTGCGGAAGCTTAATAGATTTGAGCAAGATCAAGCGGAACACATATAACCAGAAGAAGAATCAATGCACATGAAACACAAAAGAATACTCAGGGGAAAGCCTCAACTAAAAAACCCCACTATCTGCATTATCATACAAGGTGGAAATACATCAAGATTACACAAAGCTTTAGCTCTCATAGCTATCCAGCTCTGAGTACAATCCTCTTGTATGCTCACAGGTAAACAAGGCTTATCACAAACCTTCTCATCTACTCTCCAAACCTCCTATTTCCTTGCGCAGTTACCTCTGGGATGATCTCCTTCACCCAATGTAAGCTTTCTCTCACACACTGCTCTAACGCACTGTCAGAACTGCGCGATCCTCAAGGAACCTTACCTTGATTGTATGGATGAGTTTCCCTTATAGGAAAACTCATGCAACTGATAGTAACCTGTCCTTGACATTTAGCTCAACTGGGTCTTTCTCAGAACAAACATGCATGAGTTAATGTTGAGAGAATCTTCACTTATCTGGAGTACACTAGTTGCATGCATGCATGCATTAACTAACTGATAACTCACAATTAGTTCCTCAAACAGTTTGGAACTAAGTTAATTGGACTTGACTTAGTAAATTGAGCTAACTAATTACAACTCAAATACAACTGAATCTTATCTCCTTAATTAAGGGATAATCTCCTTAATTTAAGGGATAACTATTGCATGACTTCACAAAGACTTCTAGCATGAATTTCTCCAACTAATTAACTCAAGATGAATTAATAAATTATTTTTCAAGCAGCTAGTGAGACTAAATTCAAATTTTAATTCTCAATTTTAATTCAAGGACAAATTAAGATTGGAATATTCTGGATTCTATTTTTAACATTTCTTGTTGTTATTTTCAACACTCCCTCTCAAAAATAAAGGAATTCAACTCGATCTTGATCCTGAACCTTTGGAATGTTTTGTGTGCAACACTTATCTCAAGTGTTGTTTCTCCAGCAACTCCAAAAACAAAAAAAATATCCAACCTGAATCAAAATGATGCCTCTGTCATTAAAGTCTCTGACTACTATTGCCTATGTCTACAGAAAACTCTGCACTTCTGTTGACTCAACCTTTATGCACCATTGTCAATCCTTCTCCATGCTCTTCAGTATCTGACTACTCTAGCCTTTGTCACTTTGATCTCTAATTGTATCAATCCCATTGATTCCTCCTGCTACTATGTACTTTGGGCTCCCATAGAAAATTATGATCCATGAGATAAAACCTCTCAATGAAACTTGCCCAATTTCAACCATCTTGGGACTATCACTTCACATTGTCCCATGTCACACCTGGAGGTATGGCTGCATGTGATCCCTCTACTGACTCTAATTGTGGCTCCTCCACAATTGTCTGAGACTTCTTCTGGGACTGCACGTTGAGAGGTAATGTACTCTCACTCTCAACCACCAATTCTCTAACATTTTCCTTGCTCCTCAAGGCTTGCATGCATCTTGAACCTTAAGAGCATACAAGTTCTTGACTTATTAACCGGTTTGTTTTACCTGTCTCGTGGTGATGTTTCTAAGGAAAACCTTTCCTTTACTGAAGAAAACATCGTAGCCTTTTTCCTCCAACATTGCGATCGATACCAAGTTCTTCTTCAGTCCAGGCACATACTTCACATCTCTCAAGGTGATAGAAGCTCCATGCTCACTCTTAAAAGCAACTGTGCCCACTCCTGAAACACTAAACCTTTCATCATCACCCATCTCTATGCAAATCTTGAGGTCTTTCTCCTCCAAGGTACTGAATAAACTTTTATCATCGGTCATGTGGAATGAGGCTCCATTGTCAAGATACCAACCACAACCCATCATTGATGACACCATGCATGCGATGAGAGTGAAGTCCATTTCAAACTGAGAGGCTAATGCCTCACCTTCCGATCCATCTGAGGATCCCTTCTTGGACTTCTTCGATGTGAAATTAGTCGCATAATAACCCATCTAGTTACAATTAAAGCATCTCACTTTAGACTTGTCACCCTTCTTCCCTCCATGAGAAGAATTCGATTTGGAATGGGACACCTTCCCCTTCCCTTTCCTTGCCTTACTTGCTAAGGCCAGATTTTCTTCATCATTCTTGGATGAAGAACCATCTCTTGTGCTCCTCCTGATCTCCTCCTGCATGAGATCCGACCACAGTCATTCCCAATCCGACAGTTTCTCCCTTTCATTCACAGAGTCCTGGTAGTTATTCCAACTCTTTGGAAGGTCGAGGAGAGTGAGACTCACCATATCATCATCAGTAGTAGTTATTCCCACATTACTAAGCTCATCTCTGCAAGTGGTGAGGTTGTTCAGATATGTGGAAATAGTATCACAGTTCTCCATCTTGATTCTTCGAAGCTTGTCCTTGAGCGCCAATTTACTCTGGTCGCTACTGTTCTGGTAGAGGTCCTTCAATGTCTTCCACATTCAATATGGAGTATCCTTCCCATGGAGACTTGAGACAATATGGTCTCGAACTCCCTCAACGATGATCCATCTAACCCTTGCCACACACTTTTTCCATTCAGCCAACACTTGTGCATCACTTGAACCTGCCTTTGGGATTTCTTGATCAATGAAATCCTTCAAGTTGTTGTCTTCTAATACATCCTCCTTGTGATCTTTCCATGCTATGTAATTCAAGTTGCCATCCAAGGCATACTAGAGTCTCAAGCTATAGAACGTCATTGACCAACCTAAAGTATGAGATGAATTTAATTTGCACCTGCAATCCTGAACTTCAAACATCGAATTCTCTTCTCCATATACTGTTCACAGCTCTGATACCATGTAGAAATTCTCACTGTAGATTAACCTGATAATGCAATATAACTAAAGAAGAATACTTTAATCTACTTCTACAATCAAACTTGTGGAAGTTTAATATATTTGAGCAAGATCAAGCAGAACACATATAACCAGAAGAAGAATCAATGCAAATGAAACACAAAAGAATACTCATGGGAAAGCCTTAGCTAAAAAACCCCACTATCTGTATTATCATACAAGGTGGAAATACATCAAGATTACACAAATCTTTAGCTCCCACAGCTATCCAGCTCTTAGTACAATCCTCCTAGATGCTCACAGGAAAACAAGGCTTCTCACAAACCTTCTCCTCTACCCTCCAAGCCTCCTATTTCCTTGCGTAGTTACCTCTGGGATGATCTTCTTCACCTAGTGTAACATGCTCTCACACACTGCTCTAACACATCGTCAGAACTGCGCAATTGTGAAGGAACCTTACCTTGACTGCATGGATGAGTTTCCTTTATAGGAAAACTCATGCAACTAATAGTAACCTGTCCTTGACATTTAGCTCAACTGGGTCTTTCTCAAAATAGACATGCATGAGTTAATGATGAGAGGATCTTCAGTTATCTGGAGTACACTAGTTGCATGCATGCATGCATTAACTGATTGATAACTCACAATTAGTTCCTCAACGGTTTGGAACTGATTTAATTGGACTTAACTTAGTAAACTGAGCTATCTAATTACAACTCAAATATAACTCAATCTTATCTCCTTAATATAAGGGATAACTGTTGCATGACTTCACAAATACTTCTAGCTTGAATTTTTCCAACTAATTAACTCAAGATGAATTAACTAATTATTTTTCAAGCAGCCAGTGAGACTAAATTCGAATTTTAATTCAAGACAAATTAAAATTGGAATATTCTGGATTCTATTTTTAACATTTCTTGTTGCTATTTTCAACATGTTTGATATTAATCTCTTAAGTTTATAGTCCTTTTGGATTATAATATTAATACTAAGGTTTAATATTAATCCCTTAGGTTTATAATATTAATAATCCCTTGTGTTGATAATATTAATTCTTTGAGTTTATAATATTAATCCTAAGGGTGTTCACAGGGTCTTGGATAAACATTCAGGCACTCCATGATCTTAAGTCATTGGTTCAATTCTCTGCAGTTGTTATTCTTAGGCATGACCATGATGTGGACTCACCAATGTCAGACTTACAAAAAAGTTAAAAAAATAATCTAAGGATTTATAATATTAAACAAGACTTTATTAATCATTTTATGTTTGTAATATTGATGGTCCCTTTGATTATAATATTAAACCATTAGGTTTATAATTCTTTGAGTTTATAATATGTATCCTTTGGATTTATCAATAATATTGTTATAATA
>APFE031113353.1:3016-23508 GCA_000404065.3 Pinus taeda
GATCCTTAAGGTGATTATAATGAACTTGGAAAGAAATAAAGAAAAACCATATTAATGTCCATGAATGTCCAGATAGGTCAATGTGACTAGAAATAAGATCCAACAAAATCAGAAAGAACTAGGGTAGAGATAACCTTAAGGAATTAGTTGAGAGGCCATGAGAAGTACAAAGCTATCTAGTAACAAACTTGTAGAGTTTCATGATGGCAACTAAAAGAGTCTCAGAGATGCCAACATCTTGTACACTCTGGAATAATGTCTCTCTCAAGATTAAGTTGAAGGCCTTTCAAAAATCAAAGGAACAATAGAAGACTTTCAAGAAGCAATGTTGAGCCTCCTCCATAATAGCACAAAGAGTGAAGACATAGTTAGTAGTTTGAAACTCCCATGAAACTTGCTTATCCTTTAGCATTAAGTTTCCTCCCTAAAGGTGGTTTGAAAACCATATGTTAAGAATTGTAGCATATAGCTTGGTAAAATTGTGCCTAATCACGATGGCTCTGTAATTAAAGTGGGGTAGCTGATATGATGAAACCGTGAAGATAGAAATGAGAACAGACATGGTTAAAAGGGTTAGCAATGTAGAAATCAAGAGAATCAATGCCATGTTTGAAAACTCTACCTCAAGACCTTCCTTGTCTGCAACTTTGCTAGTGCTCATAATTTTGAATGCTTTATTGTGATGTCTCTAAGTTAAAATAAATATTAAGCTGGAGAATGAGAGGGGATATGCGTTGGAGGCTATACATGGATACCGTAAAGGGGTGTGGTGTATGAGAACGGGGAATGATGATTAATGTCAGGTTGGAGAAACTCGTTTAGAAATTAGGGTACACTAGAAGGTTGTAAGTGAGTGATGGAGACCTTCAAGAAACTTGTATCTCTTTGTGACAAGCAAGTTGTTCTTCTTACAATGGACATGCCTAAAATCAGTCCAAGTTGATGGGATGGAGGGATGTTTATGAGAGAACAAAGTGGAAATGCCTATGTATGAGTTTGCACTCATTCTAACATCGATTCATGGATAGAGGCTAGGTTTATAGGTGTGAGTGCATGTGCGATGTTTGATGGTGTCAGAGTAGGATTCAAGTGCGACCTCCCAAAAGATTTTAGAGAGTATGTTGTACTTGGCCCTTTCATGTACTCTTTAGATAGCTCTAGTATACAATTATTAATCAATATGTATTACCAACTTGTTCCAAGAATATGTTGGTATGCACAACGTTCTTTTTATTCTTAGCATTGGTTTTTGGAGTTGTGAATATGGTTCATTGCTTCTTAGTTGTTGCTTTGTCCTTACTTTTGCATGAACCCAATACATCGTTTAGAGGAAGACCTAAATTTTGAAGGTAACTTGATAAGTTTTTGTTATAAGTTACTCATAGAAATTTGTATTATTAGATCTTGTTTGCTCATGTTTCAAGGGATTCTTTTTAATATGTTTTTGAAAATCTAAATTATCATAGTTTATATTCCTTTATTGTTAGTTTAAAATGCCTCTTATTTTATTGTTTCAACCTTTTTGGCATAATATATCTATTATTTGAATATTGCTTAGCTTTGGCGAGCTCACAAGCCTAAGTTGTTCTAAGGTTTTCTTGAACTTTGTTTTTTTCTTTATCATCCAGGTTAATCTCCAAGTTGATAATTGCTCAGAGATTATGGTCAACTTTGTCGAGGTTCTCTTCGATTTTGCTTGCTACAAAAGCATATGACTTTTGGGAATACCTCTATAATTTGTTATTGATTTTGTAGTTATTGAAAAGTGCAACAACAATGAGATTTCATTCTTATGCCGAGAGAATTATCATTGAAAAGCAATCAAATCATCATAAGGAAAAATGGGCAGAACCATACATAGGAAAATGGAGATTTTCCTTTCAAGCATTGATATCTATAAACACGCTTTACTTGGGCAACTTAATGTGGTGGTTGCATCATAATCTCATGAAATTAACTTTGTAATTATTCTAACTCTATGGCTCCCAACAATAGAGCATTCCTATACTAAATAGAGCATAGACATAAAATTTGTTTTATGTATATATGGATTAAATATAAGAAGTAGAATAACATGTAGTTTGTTATGTGTACCCATAATAGGCCCAGATTGCACCTCGTTCTCCTATTCCTTCATCCATCCATAGACCCTTGGTGTAACTTAAATAATTATAAATGTTGCCCCCAAAATTGTTTCTTTCAAAATATTGTATAAACAAACATCATATGAGAAAATATTTTATTTTGATTTACTTCATATACATGAATTATGTCGTAGCAAGTATACGATTATGTGTTAATATTTGTACATAGTTTCTAAATCCTTTCTTTGCTTATATTTATTAGAAAAATGAAAAATGCTTGTATCTTTCTCTTCAATAAAAAAGAGTTTCATGCTCAGATTCAATGAACCTCAAGGATGTGTCCCTAGGGGGCTCAAATTACTCAACCCACATCATGAAATTCTTAATATATATTTGAATCTATTAAAGTCTAAGCCATTCAAACTCATACATGCATGCAATTAACTAATGTAGTGAAAATAGAATATAAACTTAAATTTCTAAGTTATAAAACAAAGATATAAGAGCAATGATTGAGCACTTTCCTTTTCACAAAGTTGGTCCAAGAAATTGATTATAAATGTTGGCCCCAAAATTGTTTCTTTCAAAATATTGTATAAACAAACATCATATGAGAAAATATTTTATTTTGATTTACTTCATATACATGAATTAAGCCATTCAAACTCATACATGCATGCAATTAACTAATGTAGTGAAAAGAGAATATAAACTTAAATTTCATATAACAGCAAAGATTGAGCACTTTCCTTTTCACAAAGTTGGTCCAAGAAATTGATTATAAATTTTGTCCCCAAAATTGTTTCTTTCAAAATATTGTATAAACAAACATCATATGAGAAAATATTTTATTTTGATTTACTTCATATACATGAATTATGTGGTAGCAAGTATACAATTATGTGATTATGTGTTAATATTTGTACATAGTTTCTAAATCCTTTCTTTGCTTATATTTATTAGAAAAATGCTTGTATCTTTTTCTTCAATAAAAAAGTGTTTCATGCTCATATTCAATGAACCTCAAGGATGTGTCCCTAGGGGGCTCAAATTACTCAACCCACATCATGAAATTCTTAATATATATTTGAATCTATTAAACTCTAAGCCATTCAAACTCATACATGCATGCAATTAACTAATGTAGTGAAAAGAGAATATAAACTTAAATTTCTAAGTTATAAAACAAAGATATAAGAGCAAAGATTGAGCACTTTCCTTTTCACAAAGTTGGTCCAAGAAATTGATTACATATAAATAATTTTCCATCCAACCATACGACCCCACTATAGATGCCACCCCTAAGTTGGGATATGAGGCCATCAATGCAGGAAAGTTGACTACAGACTTAGAATTCACTAACCCAACCCAATTGCTCTCATGTTCAACTAAATTATTCACTACTAAACAATGTACATAACCATTTGACTATCGAACAATTATGGCATGTTTATGCATTATCCACACTTCATAAGGAAACGATGTCCCTTCTTTGTTGGACAATCTCTCAGGGGTATTCTCTCTTCTAATGCTCCTAGTGTAGGCAAGATGAACCCATCCTATTATTTATCTTTCAGAATACCTTACCAAAGTCATATATTGGTTGTAAGATGCCCAATTATCAACAATTAATATGGGGAAAGGGAGGCTTCCTAGACAACATGATGTCTATGCTTCTCTACATCCATGCATATCTCTTCTTAGGTCAAAGAATTAGTCTTCCACTGTCAAATTTTGGTCTTATACAGGTTTGTAAAGCATGAGGATGCAATTTTGAGAACTTTAATGATGATTAAGCATGATAATGTGAGTGTGAATGAGCCGATTTAAATTAGAATGGAAGAGTGCGCATAGAAATTGGATTTCCTCGAGAATGAGGTCCTACACTTCGTATGATGATTATACTCAACTCCCTTGCCTTTATAACTATGTAAGGTAGACTTCCTTGCCAATCACCATAGGCACTCAATCATTAGCTTTTAAGCCAAAGATGGTGGGTGAGAATTAAATAACCACATGTTAAAAAGATAAAATATTATATCGAACATCTATGCTTCTCTATAACCATTCAACTCTCTTTTTTTAGGTCCATGATATATTGTCTCATGGTCAGATTTTGGTCATTTACAAGTTGCATATCAATATGTAGCATGAGGATGCAAATTTAAAAACTTCAATGGTGCTTAAGCACGAGAATGGTAAATGTGAATCAGTCAATTCAAATTAGAATGGAAGAGTGTGCATTCTAATGGAGGAGGTTTGAATTTCCTTGAGGATGGAATCACTTACACTTCCAATGATGACTTTACTCAAATTGCTTGCCTTCAAGCAATCAATAACCACCTAGATACAAATATTTAGGGCTTTATTAGTTGAATGGACATACATGGATGACCATGGGTAAGCCCTAGATGGCATAAACGTGTTAGATATTAGATCCAAGACAACCTGTTGTGCCCAAAAGTTGGAGGATGTGGGATAGCTAGCAATAACCATATGAACTTAATCACCCACCAACCCACTTGACTACTTGTTTTCTTATTAAAGCAGTGAATTGCATATGTTTTTCTTGTGGGTTTTTCGACTAGAATGAGGGTGACCTTGCATAGCATTTCGATTTTGAGAAACCAATCATAACACTATGGAGAGAACACGCACGCACAAGTCATTGGATTGGAGCCTATCAGGCTACCCAATATACATGTATTTAAGTTATATGAACCAATTAAACACAAAATATGAATAGCTTGATGAGCATAAATTTAGTCAGTTTAAGAGATAATTAGTTACTAGATAACTAGGAGAGGGTCCAATTGATTCCACATGTTTGTTGAATCCATTGAAAGGGTAAGATTCATGCAAGCAAGGCAACCTTAGGAACAATAATAGTAGTTAATACATAAGAAACTTAACATTTCGTCAAAATGTTTTTCGCTGATGCACAAATTTTACTTGAACATTGTGCACATGTGGATGAAGTTTTATAATTATGTTCATAGAACATGCTTTATAAATAGTAAATATTTATTTAGAGGCCATGTATATTATCATCACCTCTATCCATGTTTGAGAGTCTTTTTCAACATCTAAGATGATTCAAATGATACTGGGTAAGATTGTGTTAATTGTATTACTTTTAAATTTTCATTTAAAAAAAATAGCCGACTTGTATATTGAAGTGAAATTGATGGTCCACTTTATGAGAACATCATATTAAACAACAATTATTTTTTATAAAAATGTATATATTCAATTCATGGTTCACCGAGTAGAATGGATGTGTATAAATATGCATGTTAGGTGATAGGTCATGTCTCTAGAAAAATACACGTCTTATCATTATGTAGTATTCCAACTGCAAATATTTGGGGCTTTTCTTGAAATTTTAACTCAGAAATACTCCAGACAAAATTTTCATTCATAAACAGAGGATTGCCATGTAAAATTTTAACAACATAGAATTGCAAATAACAATAACGAGCAGAAGTAAATCTCAGCTTTATTTATAATATATAAACTGGGGTTTTACATGCCAAAACAATTGATATAGCTGAGATAGAACATGGCCTCAAGAATCCGCTCTAATACTACTTTGGCCATCCACCAAAACTGAATTGAACTACCACTACTAAGCTCTCCTATGGATTTTGGATGGATTCCCCAAGGGGAGATTGGTGATTGTCCAATCTCTCTAAATCACTTGAGGTTTTCCGTCTTGGGGCGCTGAATTAGAGAACTGAGTTCTCAAACCTCTCCACAAGAAGAAAACACAAATCCAAGATGTCCCTTAATGGTCTCCTCTTTTTATAGATCTCATGGACCCCTCTAGAAGCTCCTATTTAATAATTTTAATCATTGAGCTTTGTTGGCTGCCACTACCTCTGTTTTCACCTCCTCAATAGGTAGAACCAAACATTGATGCAATGCCATCTCCCTCGTCTGGTAGGAAACTCTATGCTCCTCCAGTCCACCAATCTCCTGCAAAACTGTGTTGTTAGACTCTAGCACCTCCTAAGGACAAGTGTTTGTAAGCACTGCCACCCTGCTAACTGTCTATACATCTGTCTTATCCTCATCAATGGATGACCCCAAGGGTGGTTGCTCATCCTTCTCCATAACGGGCTCAACATGAACCTCCAATTGGCTCTCCCCAAAAGGGTCATCATGCATACTGTGCATATAATCTTCGTGAGCTGACTCATGCTCCACCATATGCTGCTCCTGATGAATCATCACTGGTGACTCATCATCTTGAATGTCTCCCATAGGGTCCACTAACTGCTCACCATACATGCTGAAATGTAAATTTAGCCTCTTGTCAACAACTCCACATGACTTCTCATGCTCCTTAGAGGCACCCTTGTATGACCCGATCGACACATCCAAAGAAGAGTCCTCATCCTGAAAGAAATAAGGAATATCCTCCTACTCTACCTTTGCCATTTCGTTTGCATCTCTCGAGCATGAGTGGTTAGGTTCCCAAGGTTCCTTGTAGATAAAGCAAAGATCTTTCCTCCTCAACTCATTCTTGCTAAATGGTTGGTCACCATAAATCCACTGCAACTCCTCCTGGGTCAACTCTCTCCTGAACAATCCAATGTTCTACTCAACTAACCTTTTGACTAGTCCATAAGTAGCAGGTGAAATCAACTGTTCCTCCCTCCAAATGGCCAACAACTTACACTGCAAGCTCCTGCAAATGGCATCATGGCCTCCCATACACGAGGACAAAATGGATTGCATGTGTGTTATGACCATATCAAGATGATGTTTCCCAATGCTGAAGAAGCATTGGAACATCTGCAGGATCAAATCATCACACTCCAGGTCAAACATGAGGTCATATGGTCTAACCAAGGCCATGAATTTTAGAATCTTTAGATTCTTCCCAAAGGTAGGGCCCTCACTGTTATCCAAATCATGAAAGGTCTCCACTATCAGTCTGAAGACTCTTATAATGTCATCATGGTAAGGAGGTATAGGTGTGGTCAGCATCATGATACTACTAAGACAAGAGGAAACTGAAAGTTTGACTCCTATACAAAGATGCTCCAAAAATTTGTGTTGTATAAGAGCAAGTATGGCTAGTTTTAGAGCACAAATCAAGCTCTTTCCATCTAATTGATGTACCTTGGAGAGGAGCAAAGCAAGTTCTTCTAGTATGAGAAGGGATTTTTTTGTAACCCCCATATATCTCAAATATGTTCTAAGTGCATAAATTTTGGGCCCTAGTTCATGTTCTTTCTTTGGATGCTTTTTTTGTAGCGGAGTAAGTATTCCCTTGGACAAAGTTATATTGATTGCTGCTGCTAGTTTATTAAGAGAATTTATGAAGGGCTTATCCATGTTTTGTTTTTATTATTGGCTTGACTGACAAACTTTCTTCAACTCACAACACAATCTTTAGCAATATTTACAAGGCCAATAATACATTTCACTAGCTAATCGACATCAATGGCATCAAGACTCAAGAGAGACTCAACTATACATACTCAACTCATGACATTAAACAAACCCAAGGATACTCAAATAAGACTCAATTATATGCTCAACACTCAGTTATAACAATTCTATTTGACATAATAATTTGACCAACAACATATTACATCAAGGGCATATTACAAATAACTACTCATCAACAACATGACTATACTGGATACACAATAACAATGTTATCTCAACAATCTGCCAAACCCTTGCTCAATCAACTAGCCCTAATACTGACAATTATCATCTCCTCTATCCATGTTTGAGAGTCTTTTTCACCATCTAAGATGATTCAAATGATATTGGGTAAGATTGTGTTAATTGTATTACTTTTAAATTTTCATTTAAAAAATTAGCCCAGTGATATATTGAAGTGAAATTGATGGTCCACTTTATGAGAACATCAAATACATAAAGTAATCCACATTAAACAACAATTATTTATTATAAAAATGTATATATTCAATTCACGATTCACCGAGTAGAATGGATGTGTATAAATATGCATGTTAGGTGATAGGTCATGTCTCTAGAAAAATACACGACTTATCGTTATGTAGTATTCCAACTATAAAAATTTGGGGCTTTTCTTGAAATTTTAACTCAGAAATACTCTAGACAAAATTTTCATTCATAAACAAAGGATTGCCATGTAAAATTTTAACAACATAGAACTGCAAATAACAATAACGAGCAGAAGTAAATCTCAGCTTTATTTATAATATATAAGCTGGGGTTTTACATGCCAAAACAACTGATATAGCTGAGATAGAACATGGCCTCAAGAATCTACTCTAATACTAACTTGGCCCTCCACCAAAACTGAATTGAACTACCACTACTAAGCTCTCCTATGAATTTTGGATGAATTCACCAAGGGGAGATGGGTGCTCGTCCAATCTCTCTAAATCACATGAGGTTTTCCATTTTGGGGCTACTGCTGAAGTAGAGAACCGAGTTCTCAAACCTATCCATATGAAGAAAACACAAATCCAAGATGTCCCCTAATGGTCTCCTCTTTTTATAGATCTCATGGACCCCTCTAGAAGCTCCTATTTAATAATTTTAATCATTGAGCTTTGTTGGCTGCCACTACATCTATTTGCACCTCATCAATAGGTAGACCCAAACATTGATGCAATGCCATCTCCCTCATCTAGTAGGAAACTCTATGCTCCTCCAGTCCACCAATCTCCTACAAAACTGTCTTGTTAGACTCTAGCACCTCTTGACGACAAGCGTTTGTAAGTACTACCACCCTGCGCGTTGTCTGTACATCTGTCTTATCCTCATCAATGGATGACCCCAAGGGTGGTTGCTCATCCTCCTCCATCACGGGCTCAACATGAACCTCCAATTGGCTCTCCCCAAAAGGGTCATCATGCACACTGTGCATATCATCCTTGTGAGCTGACTCATGCTCCACCATATGCTACTTTTGGTGAATCGTCAATGGTGACTCATCATCTTGAATGTTTCCCATAGGGTCCACTAATTTCTCACCACACACTGAAATATAAATTTAGCCTGTTGTCAACAACTCCACATGACTTCTCATGCTCCTTAGAGGCACCCTTGTATGACCCGATGGACACATCCAAAGAAGAGTCCTCATCCTGAAAGACATAAGGAATATCCTCCTACTCTACCTCTGCCATTTCGTCTGCATCTCTCAAGCATGAGTGGTTAGGTCCCCAAGGTTTTTTGTAGATGAAGGAAAGACCTTTCCTCCTCAACTCATTCTTGCTAAATGGTTGGTCACCATAAATCCACTGCAACTCCTCTTGGGTCAATTGTCTCCTGAACAATCCAATGTTCTACTCAACTAACCTTTCGACTAGTCCATAAGCAGTGGGTGAAATCAACTGTTCCTCCCTTCAAATGGCCAACAACTTAGACTACAACCTCCTGCAACTGGCATCATGGCCTCCCATACATGAGGACAAAATGGATTGCATGTGTGTTATGACTATACCAAGATGATATTTCCCAATGCTGAAGAAGCATTGGAACATCTGCAGGATCAAATCGTCACACTCCAGGTCAAACACGAGGTCATATGGTCTAACCAAGGCCATGACTTCTAGAATCTTTAGATTCTTCCTAAAGGTAGGGCCCTCACTGTTATCCAAATCATGAAAGGTCTCCACTATCAGTCTGAAGACTCTTATAATGTCATCATGGTAAGGAGGTATAGGTGTGGTCAGCATCATGATACTACTAAGACAAGAGGAAACTGAAAGTTTGACTCCTATACAAAGATGCTCCAAAAATTTGTGTTGTATAAGAGCAAGTATGGCTAGTTTTAGAGCACAAATCAAGCTCTTTCCATCTAATTGATGTACCTTGGAGAGGAGTAAAGCAAGTTCTTCTAGTATGAGAAGGGATTTTGTTGTAACCCCCATATATATCAAATATGTTCTAAGTGCATAAATTTTGGGCCCTAGTTCATGTTCTTTCTTTGGATGCTTTTGTTGTAGCAGAGTAAGTATTCCCTTGGACAAAGTTCTATTGATTGCTGCTGCTAGTTTATTAAAAGAATTTATGAAGGGCTTATCCATGTTTTGTTTTGATTATTGGCTTGACTGACAAACTTTCCTCAACTCACAACACAATCTTTAGCAATATTTACAAGGCCAATAATACATTTCACTAGCTAATCGACATCAATAGCATCAAGAATTAAGAGAGACTCAACTATACATACTCAACTCATGACATCAAACAAACCCAAGGATAATCAAATAAGAATCAATTGTGTGTTCAACACTCAGTTATGACAATTCTATTTGACATAATAATCAGACCAACAACATATTACATCAAGGGCATATTACAAATAACTACTCATCAACAAGATGTCTATACTAGGTACATCAATAACAATGTTATCTCAACAATCTGCCAAACCCTTGCTCAATCAACTAGCCCCAATACTGACAATTATCATCTCCTCTATCCATGTTTGAGAGTCTTTTTCACCATCGAAGATGATTCAAATGATCCTGGGTAAGATTGTGTTAATTGTATTACTTCTAAATTTTCATTTTAAAAAATTAGCCGATTCATATATTAAAGTGAAATTGATGGTCCACTTTATGAGAACATCAAATGCATAAAGTAATCCATATTAAACAACAACTATTTATTATAAAAATGTATATATTCAATTCATGATTGACCGAGTAGAATGGTCGTGTATAAATATGCATGTTAGGCGATAGGTCATCTTTCTAGAAAAATACACGACTTATTGTTATGTAGTATTCCAAATGCAAAAATTTGGGGCTTTTCTTGAGATTTTAACTCAGAAATACTCCAGACAAAATTTTCATTCATAAACAGAAGATTGCCATGTAAAATTTTAACAACATATAATTGCAAATAACAATAACGAGCATAAGTAAATCTCAGCTTTATTTATAATATATAAACTGGGGTTTTACCTGCCAAAACAACTGATATCGCTGAGATAGAACATGGCCTCAAGAAGTTTCTCTAATGCTACCTTGGCGCTCCACCAAAACTGAACTGAACTACCACTACTAAGCTCTCCTATGAATTTTGGATGAATTCACCAAGGGGAGATGGGTGCTTGTCCAATCTTTCTAAATCACCTGAGGTTTTCCATCTTGGGGCTACTGTTGAAGTAGAGAGCCAAGTTCTCAAACCTATCAACAAGAAGAAAACACAAATCCAAGATGTCCCCTAATGGTCTCTTTTTTTTATAGATCTCATGGACCCCTCTAGAAGCTCCTATTTAATAATTTTAATCATTGAGCTTTGTTGGCTGCCACTACATCTATTTTCACCTCGTCAATAGGTAGACCCAAACATTGATGCAATGCCATCTCCCTCATCTGGTAGGAAACACTATGCTCCTCTAGTCCATCAATCTCTTGCAAAACTGTGTTGTTAGACTCTAGCACCCCCTGAGGACAAGTGTTTGCAAGTACTACCACCCTGCTAGCTGTCTGTACATTTGTCTTATCCTCATCAATGGATGACCCCAAGGGTAGTTGCTCATCCTCCTCCATCACGGGCTCAACATGAACCTCCAATTGGCTCTCTCCAAAAGGGTCATCATGCATACTGTGAATATCATTCTCGTGAGCTAACTCATGCTCCACCATATGTTGTTCTTGATGAATCATCACTGGTGACTCATCATCTTGAATGTCTCCATAGGGTCCATTAACTACTTACCATACACACTGAAATATAAATTTACCCTGTTGTCAACAACTCCACATGAATTCTCATGCTCCTTAGAGGCACCCTTGTATGACCCAATGGACACATCCAAAGAAGAGTCCTCATCCTAAAAGACATAAGGAATGTCTTCCTACTCTACCTCTGCCATTTCGTTTGCATTTCTCAAGCATGAGTGGTTAGGTCCCCAAGGTTCCTTGTAGATGTAGCAAACACCTTTCCTTCTCAACTCATTCTTGCTAAATGGTTGGTCACCATATATCCACTGCAACTCCCCCTGGGTCAACTGTCTCCTGACCAATCCAATGTCTAATCAACTAACCTTTTGATTAGTCCATAAGCAGCAGGTGAAATCAATTGTTCCTCGCTCCAAATGGCCAACAACTTAGACTACAACCTCATGCGAATGGCATCATGGCCTCCCATACATGAGGACAAAATGGATTGCATGTGTGTTATGACCATATCAAGATGATGTTTCCTAATGCTGAAGAAGCATTGCAACATCTTCAGGATCAAATCGTCACACTCTAGGTCAAACATGAGGTCATATGGTCTAACCAAGGCCATGACTTCTAGAATCTTTAGCCTCTTCCCAAAGGTAGGGCCCTCACTGTTATCCAAATCATGAAAGGTCTCCACTATCACTCTGAAGACTCTCATAATGTCATCACGGTAAGGAGGTATAGGTGTGGTCAATATCATGATACTACTAAGACCAGAGGAAGCTGAAAGTTTGACTCCTATACAAAGATGCTCCAAAAATTTGTGTTGTATAAGAGCAAGTATGGCTAGTTTTAGAGCCCAAATCAAACTCTTTCCATCTAATTGATGTACCTTGGAGAGGAGAAAAGCAAGTTCTTCTAGTATGAGAAAGGATTTTGTTGTAACCCTCATATATCTCAAATATGTTCTAAGTGCATAAATTTTGGGTCCTAGTTCATGTTCTTTCTGTGGATGCTTTTGTTGTAGCAAAGTAGGTATTCCCTTGGACAAAGTTCTATTGATTGCTTCTGCTAGTTTATTAAGAGATTTTATGAAGGGCTTATCCATGTTTTGTTTTGATTATTGGCTTAACTGAAAAACTTTCCTCAGCGCACAACACAATCTTTAGCAATATTTACAAGGCCAATAATACATTTCACTAGCTAATCGACATCAATGGCATCAAGAATCAAGAGAGACTCAACTATACATACTCAACTCATGACATCAAACAAACCCAAGGATACTCAAATAAGACTCAATTGTGTGCTCAACACTCAGTTATGACAATTCTATTTGACATAATAATCTGACCAACAACATATTACATCAAGGGCATATTACAAATAACTACTCATCAACAACATGACTATATTGGGTACATCAATAACAATGTTATCTCAACAATCTACCAAACCCTTGCTCAATCAACTAGCCCCAATACTAACAATTATCATCTCATCTATCCATGTTTGAGTCTTTTTCACCATCTAAGATGATTTAAATGATACTGGGTAAGAATGTGTTAATTGTATTACTTTTAAATTTTCATTTAAAAAAATTAGCCGATTCATATATTGAAGTGAAATTGATGGTCCACTTTATGAGAATATCAAATGCATAAAGCAATCCATATTAAACAACAATTATTTATTATAAAAATGTATATATTCATTTCATGATTCACCGAGTAGAATGGATGTGTATAAATATGCATGTTAGGTGATAGGTCATGTTTCTAGAAAAATACACGACTTATCATTATGTGGTATTCCAAATGCAAAAATTTGGGGCTTTTCTTGAAATTTTAACTCAGAAATACTCTAGACAAAATTTTCATTCATAAACAAAAGATTGCCATGTAAAATTTTAACAACATAGAACTGCAAATAACAATAACAAGCAGAAGTAAATCTCAACTTTATTTATAATATATAAACTGGGGTTTTAGATGTCAAAACCACTGATATAGCTAGGATAGAACATGGCCTCAAGAATCTGCTCTAATGCTACCTTGGCCCTCCACCAAAACTGAATTGAACTACCACTACTAAGCTCTCCTATGAATTTTGGATGAATTCACCAAAGGGGAGATGGGTGCTTGTCCAATCTCTCTAAATCACCTGAGATTTTCCATCTTGGGGCTATTGTTGAAGTAGAGAACCGAGTTCGCAAACCTATCCATAAGAAGAAAACACAAATCCAAGATGTCCCGTAATTGTCTCCTCTTTTTATAGATCTCATGGACCCCTCTAGAAGCTCCTATTTAATAATTTTAATCATTGAGCTTTGTTGGCTGCCACTACATCTGTTTGCACCTTGTCAATAGGTAGACCCAAACATTGATGCAATGCCATCTCCCTCGTTTGGTAGGAAACACTATGCTCCTCTAGTCCACCAATCTCCTACAAAACTGTGATGTTAGACTCTAGCACCTCCTGAGGACAAGTGTTTGTAAGTACTACCACCCTGCTAGCTGTCTATACATCTGCCTTATCCTCATCAATGGATGACCCCAAGGGTGGTTGCTCATCCTCCTCCATCACGAGCTCAACATGAACCTCCGATTGGCTCTCTCCGAAAGGGTCATCATGCATATTGTGCATATCATCCTCATGAGCTGACTCATGCTCCACCATATGCTGCTCCTGATGAATCATCACTGGTGACTCATCATCTTGAATGTCTCCCATAGGGTCCACTAACTACTCACCATACACACTGAAATATAAATTTAGCTTGTTGTCAAAACTCCACATGACTTCTCATGCTCCTTAGAGGCACCCTTGTATGACCCGATGGACACATCCTAAGAAGAGTCCTCATCCTGAAAGACATAAGGAATATCCTCCTACTCTACCTCTGCCATTTCGTCTGCATCTCTCAAGCATGAGTGGTTAGGTCCCCAAGGTTCCTTACACCTTTCATCCTCAACTCATTCTTGCTAAATGGTTGGTCACCATAAATCCACTGCAACTCCTCCTGGGTCAACTCTCTCCTGAACAATCCAATGTTCTACTCAACTAATCTTTTGACTTGTCCATAAGTAGCAGGTGAAATCAACTATTCCTCCCTCCAAATGGCCAATAACTTAGACTGCAACCTCCTGCAAATGGCATCATGGCCTCCCATACATGAGGACAAAATGGATTGCATGTGTGTTATGACTATATTAAGATGATGTTTCCCAATGCTGAAGAAGCATTGGAATATCTGCAGGATTAAATTGTCACACTCCAGGTCAAACATGACATCATATGGTCTAACTAAGGCCATGACTTATAGAATCTTTAGCCTCTTCTCAAAGGTAGGGCCCTCACTGTTATCCAAATCATGAAAGGTCTCAACTATCAGTTTGAAGACTCTCATAATGTCATCATGGTAAGGAGGTATAGGTGTGGTTAGCATTATGATACTACTAAGACAAGATGAAACTAAAAGTTTGACTCCTATACAAAGATGCTCCAAAAATTTATGTTGTATAAGAGCAAGTATGGCTAGTTTTAGAGCCCAAATCAAGCTCTTTCCATCTAATTGATGTACCTTGGAGAGGAGCAAAGCAAGTTCTTCTAGTATGAGAATGGATTTTGTTGTAACCCCCATATATCTCAAATATGTTCTAAGTGCATAAATCTTGGGCCCTAGTTCATGTTCTTTTTGTGGATGCTTTTGTTGTAGCAAAGTAAGTATTCCCTTGGACAAAATTATATTGATTGCTGCTGCTAGTTTATTAAGAGAATTTATGAAGGGCTTATCCATGTTTTGTTTTGATTATTGGCTTGACTGACAAACTTTCCTCAACTCACAACACAATCTTTAGCAATATTTACAAGGCCAATAATACATTTCACTAGCTAATCAACATCAATGGCATCAAAGACTCAAGAGAGATTCAACTATACATACTCAACTCATGACATCAAACAAACCCAAGGATACTCAAATAAGGCTAAATTGTGTGCTCAACACTCAGTTATGACATTTCTATTTGACATAATAATCTAACCAACAACATATTACATCAAGGGCATATTACAAATAACTACTCATCAACAACATGACTATACTGGGTACATCAATAACAATGTTATCTCAACAATCTGCCAAACCCTTGCTCAATCAACTAGCCCCAATGCTGACAATTATTTTGCAACATTAGACCCCAACAAATAATGATTCAGATAAAAAAAATGAGAGAACTTTGTTTAAGGTAGTTGCTAATAGAAACAATTTTGTTGAGATGACATCCAACGATTTGATTTAGAGAAACGTTGTCGGGGTGGATGTTAGCAAAACAAATTCCCACTTTTTTGGCCATATAAAACCATAGTTACCAAATACGGCCGAATCACAATTAAAAATATGAAAATTCGCCTGTATGATTTGAATACTGAATAGTTTGATAAAATTCGATCCAGTTCGTAGCGGAGGTGCTTAACGGTTTGGGCGCATGTATGGTACATTACCTAGCATAGTTAATGGCTGTAGATGGTTTATTAACTAAAGAACAAATAGATTGTTGCGGTATGGCATGCTGCAGAGAAAAACAAAAATTATTGCAGTATGGCATGCTGCAGAGTAAAACAAAAATTGTTGCAGTATGGCTTGCAATAGAGAAAAACAAAAATTGTTGCGGTATGCCAAGCAGCAGAGAAAGACAAAAGATTCACCCAGTAGATTGTTCATTCGCTAAACACAAATAGATTGCTGCTGTATGACATGCACGCATAGGAAAATAGAAATTGCTGTAGTATAGCATACATCTAGCTAAAAACATAAAAAATCGCTGCTTTATAGCATGCATGGAGCTAAAAACATAAAAATTAGGAGACTTATGGGTTACTTAGATTTTATAGGTTAAATGAGTAATAACAGCTATGATCAAAATTCTCAATCTCAAAGGCAAGATGTAGAGTTATGAACATTGATGTTATTAAATCTTATTTTCTAGTTAGATTTTTCCACTCACAAATAAGGAAATGGAAGTATTTAAATTAGAAAATTTCTTTTTAAAAAAATAAGTGGTTGATTTTTTTATAAAATAAATTTGAATATTATTTTTCTAAATAGAGAAGGATTTTACATTAATGAATCTTTGAAATCAAAGAAAGAATATAGGTTTTTGAAAAGAGTATATGGTTTGGAGGGAAATGCACATAAAGATATTTTGTGGTTAGCTTTTTCCCACTCATAGAGATGGAAATGGAAGTATTTAAATTAGAAAATTTCTTTTTTCAAAGACAAGAGGTTGATTTTTCTATAAAATAAATTTGAATATTAATTTTCTAAATAAACAAGGATTTTATATTAATAAAATTTTGAAATCAAAGAGACAGTATAGGTTTTTGAAAAGAGTATATAATATGGAGGGAAATGCATAGAAAGAAATGGAAGTACCTAAATTAGAAATATATATAATATATATATATATATATATATAATACAAGAGATTGATTTCTCTATAAAAAAATTTTGAATATTAATTTTCCAAATACAGAATTATTTTACATAAATAAATTTTTTGAAAATCAAGATAAGAACATAGGTTTTTGAAAAGAGTATATAGTTTGGAGGGAAGAGGTGAGTGTAAATTCTTCTTGAGTGGATTTGGTTCTAAAGATTTTTTATTATATACAATTATAAGTTATATAAAATTCAAAATAAATTAGAAAAAAGATAGCTAAAAATATTTTAAAAATATATTATTTCAAAAATGTTTAAGAAGTGTATTATCGATTTTTCGAACTGAAAATTTTTCATTCGAATTTTTATCGTATCGAATTCAAATCCGAATCGAATTCGAATTCGAACTTGGTAACTAGGTATAAAACTATAGTGTGTGCTTCCCCAATAGCGTATATGCTAAGCTATCAACAAGAAATATCCAACCTCCAAAATCAACAACTCGACTCCCCTTCTATGTCGCACCAAGCATGCCCATAATCAGTAAACTCCAACAATTCAATTACATGGGTTAACTGATTAACACGACCCCATGGATCATTAATTCTGGAAAAGTGATTAGTGACACAATGCATTCGACCTTAAAAAAAATGTAGTTGGACACTCTAAAGAATTATCCTTCCATGAGACAAATTCGATCTGCTCACTAATTTCGCAAAATAAAATATGGAGCAGTGACTCAGAGCTCTAAAGCTCGATCTCATCTTACCCACGATCACATAATGCAGAGATCACACTTCTTTTTGCTACTCTGTGTGCACGCAACACTATTCAGATTCTACCTCTAATTGTGGAGGTTTGCCGTTACACCAAAACCCACAGGTAATTGGTAAACATTGCAAACAGTAACTAGGATCTCCAGGGTGGAAATTACGGATTCTATAGAGGTGCGGTGATTCTTCCAACACCCCCCCTCAAACGCAGCTCGGGGGAATCGAACCTGGGTCCAAGCTCTGATACCATGTAAATGTGTTAGAAAACCTGCACAGATGAATCTAGCTAGTAAAGGTTGAACACACAGCTTTGCAGAGCAAAAACACTAAAAGAAAATCGAAAGAAGAAAAGAATGATTCATTAGAAAATATGTTACAATGCTTATGATATAGCATTACTGGGTGAAGATCTCAAGGTAATGCACTATAGCGGTGATCAATGAGAAGACTCAACACCTACAACAAGTTCTGGAGATAACTAGTCAGTTGCGGAGTTAAAGAAGGAGCAAATCAAGGAGTAAATCATGCAAAAGGAATCTTGCATGAAATCCCATGCTCTACCTAAGAGTCTGCATGTAGATGTGTAGTAGTTGCATGTAGTCTCATGCTCTAACTAAGAGTCCGCATGTAGGTGTGTAGTAGTTCCAAAACCCCCCCTGAACACAACTATGGGAAAAAATAGAAAATGGGCCTTGACAACTAAGGCCAAAGGTCACCCAAAATACAGTGCAACTTGTATTAAAATTGAGGAAAGAGGGAAAACCTCTTGGGAAAACCCCCCCCTCAAAATACAATGTAATCAAAAGAAAAGAGGAAGAAAAGACAATTGCTTACCTTCACTCCAAGACGATCACGCAGAGAGCGAAACTTCTGCTCAGTGAATGTCTTGGTGAAGATGTCTGCAGTCTGTTCTGCTGAGGGACAGAACTGCAAATCATTGACTCGATCATGTACTAAGTCTCTGATGCAGTGCATATGGATCTCTATGTGCTTCGTTCGCTGCCGCTGTATTGGATCCATGCAAAATTTGAGAGTGCTCTGGTTGTCACACCAGATGACAATGGGCTGGTGGAACTGAATGCCCAACTCAGTGAGGAAGTGTTGTAGCCACAGAGCCTGAATGGTCATGTTGACTACTCCTATGTACTTGGCCTTAGCTGAAGAGAGAGCAATAGCAGCCTGCTTCTTGCTCGACCAACAGATAGGGCCAGATCCTAGGCTGAGTGAATATCCGGAGGTGGACTTGCGATCAATGTTGTCTCCTGCCCAATCAGAATCTGTGAAGCCAAGGAGATTCAATGCAGTGCCTGCTGCATAGTGAATCTCAAAGGTGATGGTGCCCTACACATATCGGAGGATGCGCTTGGCAGCATTCTAGTGTAGCTCATGCGGCTCCTGCATGTATCTGGAAACTGCGCCTACTGCATATGAGAGATTTGGTCTGGAGTGCGTGAGGTACAATAAGCTACCCACTAGCTATCGGTAGAGAGTGCTATCAACTAATGGAGTGTCACCTCCATCCTCAAGGCGGACTCCAGACAGAAAAGGAATCGGTGCTGGCTTGCAGTCAGTCATGCGAAATCTCTCGAGGAGATCCCGTGCATACTTAGCCTAAGAAAGTTTGATGCCTATGGCATCCTGGCTAATCTCAAGACCAAGAAAGAAGTGTAATGGACCCATGTCCTTCATCAAGAACCTGTCATGCAAGGTCCTCTTGACTGTAGCAATGGTCGAGTTGCCAGTGATTAGGAGATCATCTACATACAAAACTAAGATAAGAAGAGAATCCTGTGTCCTAAGCATGTAAACATTTGGATCAGACTTACGTCTTTCAAAGTTTTGTGATAAGAGAAAAGAATCCATCTTCGCGTACCAAGCTCTCGGGGCCTGCTTAAGGCCATAGAGAGATTTTTCAGTCTGCAGACCAAAGATGAATCCTTAATGAAACCATGTGGCTGCTCCATGTAGATCTCCTCAGATAGGTCTCCATGAAGAAAGGCATTCTTCACATCCATCTGATGTACTTCCCACCGTTGGGCTGCCGCAATGGCAAGTGTAAGGCGTATGGAATCTATCTTTGCTACTAAAGCAAAGGTCTCGTCATAATCAATGCCATGCACTTGTTGGAAGCCTTTAGCTGCTAGCCTCGCTTTCCGTCTGGTGATTTGCCCATCTGCAACACTCTTGGTCCTGTAGACCCATTTGCATTGGACAAGTTTCCTTCCTGAAGGAAGGGGGACCAGATCCCAAGTCTGGTTCTTGAGGAGGGAGTTATACTCCTCCTCCATGGCGGACTCCCAAGATGGATGCCCAGCAGCCTCAGCATAAGACTATGGATCAGAAGACTGAACCAAATGACAATGCCAGGAGGGCGATGGTTCAGTGGCAACAACGACAAGAGAAGGCTCAATAAACTCTGAGCTAGTCCTTCACAGATCAGAATTATCCCCCACAAGACCATTTCTAGCAGCTGGTTGGTCTTTTGCATATATCTCCCGTAAGCTCCTTGTTCTCTGATTTATGACAGGGGAATATGATTCACTGCTGG
>APFE031113353.1:24551-47865 GCA_000404065.3 Pinus taeda
TGGGTCTACAAGAACAAGTATAAAGTTGATGGCTCACTTGACAAGCACAAATCTAGGCTTGTGGAAAAAGGTTTTGCATAGAAGGAAGGGGTCAATTATGAGGAGACTTTTTGCCCCACAGTAAAATGGGCTACCATTCGGACACTCTTTGCCCTAGCAGCTCAGAACGGTTGGAAAGTCCATCAAATGGATGTAAAAACTGCCTTCTTGAACTGAGATCTAAAAGAGAATGTTTTTATGTCCTAGCTTGAAGGATTTGCTATGAAAGGACATGAACATAAAGTATGCAAACTTGTGAAGTCCTTGTATGGCCTCAAACAAGCACCATGAGCCTCTTATGAAAAACTAACTAAGCATTTTCTGAAACTCATTTTCAAACATTATGATCTTCATGATGCAACTTTATTTGTCAAGAAGGATGGCAAAACAGTTGTATATCTTGTGGTATATGTAGATGATATTTTGATGACAGGGAAGAATTAAAGCTACATTGCATCCATAAAGAAGGAATTCGGGAAAAGTTTTGAAATGACTGATTTGGGCTATGTACATTACTATCTTGGTATTGAAGTAGCTCAACATCCAAAGTCCATATTTCTTTCTCAAAAGAAGTACATTGAAGATCTGTTGAACAAATTTGGCATAACAAAATGCAATCCTCTTGCTACTTCAATGGAACAAAACTTAAAGCTCACATCTATTGAAGGAAAATAATTTGAGGATGCAATAAGGTATAGACAGCTTGTAGGAAGTCTCAACTACCTAACTACTACCAGACCAGACATTTCGTTTACTGTTGGAATCCTCTCCAAATTTATGCAAAATCCTTGTGAGGGACATTGGTTTGCTGCAAAAAGAGTTCTACGGTACTTGAAGGGAACTCAAGACTTTGGAATCAAGTATACACAGGTGGACGACTTCAGCTTGATTAGATACTCTGATTCAGACTTTGATGGAGACAAAGAAACTGGGGTATCTACTTCAGGATATGCTATGATTCTTGGATCAGGAGCTATCTCCTGGAGATCACGCAAATAATCAGTTCCAACAAATTCCACAACAGAAGCAGAATACATGGCAGTAGCTGAAGCAACAAAAGAAATTTTGTGGCTCAGGAAAATTCTTGAATATTTGCAGGCAAAACAAGTACAATCAACTCCACTCATGATTGACAATACCTCTGCAATAAGGTTGGACAAGAACCCAAAGTTCCATGATCGAACAAAGCACATCAATACTAAATATCATCTGATTCGACATCATGTTGAGGCCAAAACAATCCATCTCCATCATTGTTCCACTAATGAGCAAGTTGCAAACATCTTCACCAAAGCGCTTGTAAGAGAAAAGCTTGAACGATTCAGAATGATGCTTGGACTCACCAACACCCTTCAGATTAAGGGGGGGGAATGTTGACACCTAATCATCAAGATTGGGTGAAAGTAATTAATGTAAATAAATAATAAGAAATATGAACAGTCATTGGAAGATGAAGTGAGTAGTCTCTCCCTCATGTATATAATAAAAACCAACCTGAAGGAATAATATACGAATTGATTTGGTGGAGTTACTGCCTGACCTGACAAAGCTAAATTGCATCAAACATGAGCAATTTCTCCTCTTTGGCCTTCTATCCAACAACACCTTTCCTAATAGGGTTTTCATGTGCCAATATAAGTTAGTGGTGTGGTCCTATTGAATCTATCCTCCTTGAGCATCGCTCCTGTTTGGGATTAAAAAAAATACCTTGTAGTAATGTTTGTATCAAAGAAACCACCTTTCTCTCATATTATCTCATATTTTTCCTCATGGAGGTTTCTTTGGATGGATGGAAAATCCTACTCCCTCTACCATCGGGTCAAGTACTACACAGAAAGGTGGGATCATGCCTCACCTCTTGCTTTGTTATATCTAACACATCATTGGAAGTGGTCATTTTGATGTGACACAGCTACAATCTATAATTGAAACTAATGTAATGTCTTTAGTGGGTTGGCAGATGAAGAACAATAAGATTTAGAGAGAAGGCATGGCAATAGTGTTGGTGCAATTTCGATCCCCATACTAAAGTGCTCCTAAAAAAACTACTCATTGATAGTTTAATTTGAATGAATGTGATCCAAAAATCACAATATGAGGCTAGCTACATTACCAAGGTGACATTGATAAAAGAAACAACAACAAATATTCAACAAAGAAATTAGAATTTCCTAGAGGATGCATAGAGGAAGCTTTCCATTCCAACAATACTGAATATAGGTGGAAAGCACCCATTAGGGTGACCTTTAGACATGAATTTAGTATCATCATACTCACATGTAGGATTATACCCCTCAAATTCCTATGCACATAGTGAGAATGACGAAGAGGCATTAATAGTTAGATGTAGTGATGGTGGATCACGGTGCAAGATGGGGTAGTTAATGGAGTAAAGTTATATGTCAAAGGGGTGTCTTGGCATGTCTCTTCGATAATTGTTGGATGGTACAACCAACTTGTTAATCTCAAACCTATTGTTTCCCACCTCACCTCATATAAAGATATTATTAGATTTTTATTTTCATTGATAATAATAATAATATATGATTGATACTGTAATTAATTTTAGTAGTAAATAAATTGTAATTATGGTATGATATATATTATTAAATAAAATATAGAATTATTAATTTAATTCTAGATCATTGTTATGGTTATTATTATTATTATTTTAAATATAACTATGGAGTATTATTTTGTTCAAAATTTACCTTTGGATATCGAGCAATGTTACGACATTAAAGAACATAGAGGAATATAACTAATAACTTCAAGTTTTTTCTCATGGAAAAACTGAAACTATATGATGGAAACAAAACTACATCTAAGCTAGGGTGTCTAGTAGTGTATATTGTATAGCACATATTGAGAATTGGGAAAACAATTCATTTTCATAAACTAAATTGAAGGAGGGACCAAGTCCTAACCCGGACGGTCTTCAAGCTCCCCTTTTGGAGAAACCTCATCCAAGCCCATGAGAATAGGAACATTAGGGAAGAATAACTTGAAGGAAAGTGTAGAAGATTGGATAACTTGAGCACCACCTTGGTGCAACTCCTTGAATTGACTACATAAATTGTTAATTCCTTCCCTGGATCATTGGATTTGCTTCATGTGGTTAATAAATATATCCATAACTAAATCAATCTATGTGGAAAACTACTAGTTGTGGAGTTGAAGGTGTAGAGTGTTGTCATGGAAATGATAATCATGGGAAGTATATGAACACATGCAATCAGGTGGAGCCATGAACTGTCATCATTTTATGCATAAATCCTCTTGAATGTTGAGATGGGAGGATAATTGTAGTGGTTAAGGAGCCTTAATTAAGTTGTGACATATTGTACCAGGACACTTGCTATAGTTCTTCCAAGTGGTGCAAATGTGAGGGGACCTATGGAAACATTTTAATTGTATGGGTTGAGATGCTGACAATGTTTTCATTAATGTCAAGGCGAAGAAGGCTAAAAAAGAAGAGGGTCATTGATATCAAAGTTGGAAAGGTTGAAAAAGTGAAAGGTCATTGAATTCAAGGACAAGAAGGCTAAAAAATATGAAGGAAATAAGTCAAGAAGGTTGAGGAAGTAAAATGGTGAATTGGTGCATTTTTGATGCTTAAGTTATTTGTCTTCCAAGGACAAAAAAACAATCTGACATCAATAAACAACCAATTATACCATATCTATTGGGAAGTAATCTTATGAGGATTATTAGGTCAATGATCGAGAAGAGAGAGAAGGCTGAGAATGTCGAGGGTTGAGTGGGTTGAGAGTGCTGGGGGCTGGGAACACTGATGATCAAGAAGGCCAACCCTCGAAGTGAGGTGGTATGATGGGAAGTGGAAGATCATGTCAGCACATAGTTGTAGTTCGAGATGACATGATAGCATCAAGGTCTAACATGTGGCACTTAGTTTTGGTTATTTTGGGTGGCCAATTGGACAAGTGGTAGGTGACACATGG
Organism: Pinus taeda; assembly: GCA_000404065.3. Classification (NCBI taxonomy): domain Eukaryota; kingdom Viridiplantae; phylum Streptophyta; class Pinopsida; order Pinales; family Pinaceae; genus Pinus; species Pinus taeda. Next base: position 28,553 of record APFE031113353.1, read on the forward strand.
TAGGTGACATGGCAAGACGTGGTAGAAGAATATGTGGCACTCGATTCTTGGTCCATGATGGAATGATGCAATAAACATAAAGGCTTCAGAATATATGCTAGGACCTTATGTGGTAAGGTATCATTATGGAAATTTTTAAGTCTAAAATGAACCTCCTAAGGAAAATAATAAAATAATAGTTATAATTCTTTTAAAGGAAACTACCTTTTTATTGTATTTTTAGCTTATCTCCTTATAGGTTTACTCAAATGTCAATTTTAGACACCCGTTGGATATAGAGTTAAATTCCACATCTAACAAGAACCCACGTTGCATACTTCTAAGTAGACATTAAAAAAATACATGAACATGTTTTTTTCATGTATTCTCATTTTTTTTTATGTGGGTCTACTTAGGAGTATGCAAAGTGGGTAGTCATTGGATGTGGAATTTACTTCTACATCCAAAGGGTGTATACACTTTAAATTTGAGTAAACGCATAAGTAGATAAACTAAAAATACAAATAAAAAAGTATATTTCATATTTTTGCTCCAAAATATTTTCCCCCGATGATGACATCATCATCTTGAATCCTATTAGTTCTTTTAAGGACAATTTTATTAGTACAATTTTTGTTTTGAGGACCATCTTTCACCTCAAAATTCCCCTAATGTTACATGTTAAACAATTTTGGGCCTCTACTACTGATAAATGAGAACCACAAAGCAACACTAGTGGGTCCCATATTGGGCCTTAGGTGATTAGAGCATCATAGCGTCAAACAAAATTGGTAATGGATCGCCCCAAGGTGTGAAGTATCAATGTAACATTAAAATTATCCATTAATTATATGACCTTAAATATTTTTGTTAATAAAATACAATCATTAAAACTCCACGTGATGAAATGAATATAATAATGATTTTTTTTTAGGGGCTAAGTCCCAAGAAAATGGAACAATTGGGCAAAAATCGCTGAAAACAGTAGGTATTTTGATTTAGCAAAGTCTATTTAATAGTCTAAATATTATTTTCTCATCATTATGCATGGATAACAAAATTTCAACATCCTTAGGTTCCTTAGTGATGCAGTGTTGGATAGTATCTCCCAATGTCTTGAATTCATGGAAACACAATGAGAAGTTGCCACTAAAAGTGGTCATGATTATAACAATAAAATCCCATTGAGGATGTGGTTACAGGTAATGATATCATTACATTAAAATAGAGACCACTCAAACAGGAGAAGGTATGAATATATACCCAAATGTATAAATGAGTGCATGTAAAAATATATAAATAGAGACAAATAGATAGAAATTGTGTGGTGATGGAAGCAAATGAGATATAATATATGACATTATGAAGTGGGATTGATGATAACACACATGTAATAATAGAATGTGCTAATTGAGAGCATAAAGGAAAAGTGAATGTGCAAATTGTGTAAAGAGATAGGAAATTTCTACATATATGGTCCTATAAGTTATGATATGAAATATCAGAGACAATGTGGTTATAGATATGAGAAAACAAGTACAAATAGAGTGCATGAAGTTGAGAAGTTTGATATGTGGGAAAATAAGAAGCATGTAGAGTAGAGTGTTGCACTATGCAATATGGGAGAAGAATCCCAATGAACCAGAAGGATAAGTTTGCTACAAATAAAGAAGATAAGAAAGACATATATGAATTAAAAGGAGATGTCAGTACAAGAATTAAATGGGGTTCCTCTAGATGTAGTCTAAAAATGTGATCAAACAAATACCTAGATGGTATAATAAATTGGATTAGTAGATCTAATGGGGATTAATGTCTTTAGCAAGTTGTTGCTTGCAAATCTGAGGGGGTTGGTTCCTCCAACAACTTGGTGCTTATAAAATTGATGGGATTGTTACAGTTCTAGGTTGGTGCCTACAAATATTATAATAGTAGGTTGATTCCTATAAATATAATAGTAGTAGGTTGGTTCCTACGTTAATCATATAAAGAAAATATGTTTTATGGTTTTCTCCGAGATGGGTTTCCACACATATCTTGTGTTCAATTCTCTTATGTGAATGTTGTGTTCATTTTTTATTGAATTATTTAAATAAGTTTAAAATTTCATTATATTGATTCACCCACCCTCTCAATATAATTTTTAAACCAACAATTGGTATTAGAATGGGTTCCCTAAGCAATAATATAACCATTAGAAGGTAGATCTTAAGGGAATCAATATCCAATCGGGACAAATCATTCTTAAGTAGAGTTCCAATCTTTGATGGGACACATTATACCATATAGAAGGTAAGAATAAGTGCTTATTTAATTTATCTTTGTGTTGACAATTGAGTCTTTGTTGAATATGGTTACAAAAATATAGAAATTCCTCCAATATATCCAAATGGAAGAAGGAATTTTACAAACAATGAAAAGGCAATGAATGCAATTACGTGTGGTCTTTCTTGATTAAATTTCGTTAAATTAATTCATGGTAAATATTCCAAGGAAATATAGGATAAACTCCAGAATATCTATGAAGGATATGATAAGCTAAATTATGATAAATTTCAAACACATAGAATGAGGTTTGAAAATAAAGATGAATGGAGATGAAAATCTTGCAGAATTTTTCCTTACAGTTGTTGAAGTGGTAAATAACATTAAAGGATTAATGAAAAGGTTGATGAAGAAATTGTTGTTAAAAAGGTATTGATATCTCTTCCTATGAGATTCAATGCCAAGATTTCATCCATTGAGGAGAATGACCTATACAAATTAAAGTTGGAAGAACAACACAAAATTCTCATAACATATGAAATGAGGATTAGAAAAAAGAGGTGAAGACTAAAGGAGGCTTCCTTCAAAGTCTCAAATAAAGAAAATAACCTCAAGAATACTCTAGCCATGAGTCAGGTACAAAGGTATCTCAATTCATGAGGAAGGTGAAAAGGGGATATCACAAGTATAAAGGTACATTACTTCTCAAATACTTTTATTATGGTAGAGTTGACCACTTTTATTCTCAATGTCCTTAGTTTATAAATTAGAAGCTCAAGAAAAGGAAATATATTATAAGAATAGAAGTAGATCACCAAAATATAAGAAAGGAAAATCTCAAAAGAAGAAGAGCTTCTATTCCAAATCGGAAAAATGAATGAATAATTGAAGAAGAGTTAGATGAGTGTTTTCTCACGACCATAGAAATTGAACATATCTATAGAGATAATTCATATTCTGAAGAAAAAGGTGAATGTGGAGTTTAGATTGAAAGATAATTGATCAATACTCTGGGTGAACTAAAGAAAGACTAGAAAAAAGAACAATGGTTAAATGAAGAAAAAAAATCACTATTATGAAGAATCAATCACTATCCTAAATATTCAACTAGAAGAAGCAAAAATATTTGAATAAACCCTAATAAAATTGTTAATGAATGAGCAAAAGAGTTTTGAAAGATTAGAACATGAGAATATACGTGTGAGAAAATAAATACATAAGAAATATGCAAATAGAGATACCAATTCGAATGCAAATGAGATCACGAAAATGAAAGATAAAAATTGAAATAAAGGGGATGATCTATTTACTATAATATCTGAATGATCTTAGTTTAGTTTAGTTTATTTTAATTTCAATTTCTTTGTATAATCCAAGGAGATTTATAATTAGTATTTTCAATTTTAATTATTAAATATATATTAATTATAATGACCGAAAATGTGCAAAATTATGAATTTTAAAGTAAATAATTTTTCATAAATTATGTGTCAGAATATCCATCTCCAAAAGTTAATGTATTAAGTATTATATAGATAGTATTGCATGATCCGTTTTTGTTTGAGTTTAACAATTCGATTTTCTGCTTTCCTTAATAAGTTTAAATTTAAAGATAGGATTTGATGAATGAATATTGGATTATTAAATAAATATTGTTATTTGTTATAGGGGATTATTTATGAAAAAATTATATATATATATTATATAAAAGTGAAACTTTAATCAAAGAGATATAGAGCAGTCGGCTGTTAAGCCGCTCGATATGCAAAGGTCACCAGTTCTAGTCTCGCTGATACCAAAAAATCGGGCATTGTTTCTGTTGGTGCGGCTCAGGGCAGGTGCGATCCCCGGGTGACTTTGATGGCTTAGATGCCCCTAAGTCGTGACCTCTCAGCCACAGGGTAAGAGTGATTTTCAGGATTCACCCACTTATCAACAAAAAAAAAAATGTAAAGTGAAACTTTAATTTCTTAGATTAGGTGTGAATGGAAGTGTTAAAGGTGTTGTTAGCTTATTCAATGAGTGAGGAGGAAATACCATCTTATTGGAAATGATGCATATACATGGGGTTTAAATCATGTGTACGGAGTAGCATGTAGGGGTGTTATAGTTTTTTTTTGGTCTATATCAAGATTTCACTACTTGTATCACGCCTAGGTCAAATGGTGGTAAATTATTCTTATTTCTCATAATTTGTCAAGATGTAGAGAACAATGGCATTTGATAACACCACTCTCATCTTCCTGTCATATTTAAGCATACAAGTTGAGTTTCAATCTCTATGCCATTTTCCTACATCATGGTCACTTCCCCTCCTTACTTTCTATGACTACCATGGACACTCTTAGTGGTTGTAGATTCTTGGAGATCTCAACCTATATTAGTCCTTAAGTCTAGGCTTAAGGTATTTATTTCTATATTGGCATCTGGTACACTTTCCATGGGGTGTAAGACTGGTTAGGAAGAGGGCTCATAGTTTTCATCATGGTGGAGTTCAAGGGAGTCAAGGTGTCTCCATAACTTGTGTAAGGGTGGAAAAAGCTATTATATTATTCAAGGATAATGTTCCTATGGAGGTTTAGGAGGATATTAGGTTATTTGAGGTGATTATTATAGTGGAAGTAAATGTTCGGCCAGAAATTGAGGTGTTCACAATAAAAGAGACTATGTGGTAGAAATAGGATGTTAGTGACCATGAACTAATGCAAAAATACAAAAACAAAATGAAACATTTCATAAAACCAAAAGAATTTTTTTCCTAATGCATCACAATGTGAGCAAGGCGGCGGGTATAGGCTCGGATCACTCATGAATTTTACTTCGTCATGCACATAATTAATCACTCCAAGGATGGCGTCTATCATCTCTATGAAAACTGAGTATTCAAACAATTTTTTTGATTTTCCACCCTCTAGTCTCCACATCAACTCAGTCCCATGACCCATTCGTGGATCTAGAAGCTCTAACTTAGTGTAATCAACCCTCGGTCTCATGATTGGAATCTACTCTAGGAAGAATTATACCAAAATATTTCCATACACAAATTGTTTCTATCATCCCAAGTTTCTTTGGCTTAGTTTATTTTTTACGTTGGCTAGTAAACCCTAACACTAGTTAAAGAGAGTTGGATCTATACATCGTATTTCCAGGTCCATGTGAGCCTTGGAGGCTAAGTGTAGTGCTAATGATCCAACTACTTGAGTGAATATGAGGAGAATTTTCTATAGAGAGAAATTGTAATTTCTCAGATGGGTGCTTTATTTCTCATATTTCATGCACATGTCCCATAGTACCTAGCCATATACTCATCCACATTTACCTATGTAGTGCTCCTCACACTACCTAGGATCATTGGGGCACCATACATAGATAACCCTACCAACAAGAAAATATCTTGGAACTCCAGCTATAAACTTTCCTATTTCACTATGAAGTATTGGTTCTATGGATCCCACATTTACACCAAATGATGAAAAAACCTTGTTTGTCTCTTCCTATTTTGCAATCTAGAAAAATTTAGTAACCTGTAATTTCTGAGAGTCCTCAAGGTTGGAGGATGAGTTAAGGATTTAATGTCATTCTCTTAGTGTTCACACACTCTCAACTTGACCATGATGAATTTCCTACACAAAAAATAAAAATTAGTTTATTGAATTAAACAAAAAAACCCTTCATGCATTCCTATAGGTATTTCTTAGAGAAATGGTTCTGTGGCCTAGTTACATATGACCTGCATCCACAAAGAGTCTAGCCACAATAAAGTAGAATTTTTCAGGTGAATGTGATAGTTATGGCCACCTTGGAAGCATCTCTCAACTACGATCATGACCTTGCAACATAGGGAAAAAAATTTCATGACCAAAACCTTGAATAAAATCCAAGATGTAAGATATGAAATTAAAGAGGGTCATTTAAGGTCTTACCTTATGAAAACCAATCTGAAAATGGTTACATACAACTCCGAGGATCTTGGTTGGAAGTTGGAGGGTAAATCATTGATATTTTACACTCAACTCTTTCTCACTATTCAATTATGCAAATGAACTATAAGAGTTTGGCATCTTTTTGGTCATCATAATTGGAGTATATTCATGGTTCCCTTACTACAACAAGCCTATTGTGTGTTTTTCTTTACTCGCCATATAGGGATAAGTTTCACATTACCACCATGGTTACATTATAAACTACCCTTGCCATTTTCTAATACACCTTATTGCAATATTAAGCCATCTTATCAAGTTGTAAAATTAACCCATCTCATTTGAGCTACCATGACGTAGAATATGAGTGTCATTTCCTCTTCTTCACCATCTTCCATATTTATCTCGGGAAGTTTCCACCCAATTTTATTCCTTGTGATCGTTGCTACAATTAAGACTCTCTTATTGATGTTTATAACGCTTTGTCTTGGATCACTTGGTTCACCACCTTCGTCACATTATGCTTGGCCCATTTATTTTTTTCACTTGGTGTTTCTACCTTTCTTAGATAGATCGTTGCGATGAATGGGATTTTTTTCCATCCTCTCTACTTCATTATGCATAGAGAAGTTATGTTAGCTCAGAACTAGTTGCAAACTTCATACAACTCATTCCTCTAGTATAATATTCATTTGTGTTCTTTTCATGCTCGTTAAAAACTAAAGGATAGCGAATATACTTTTACCTATTTGCTAAGCTTGTTAAAGTTGAACAGAAAGATACTATTTAGTTTACTTGTATTCTCTTTAGTTCTCATTAATCTATGAAGGATATTGAAAAGAGAAAAGGGAAAGGTTATCATTTACTCTATTTATTAGTAAAAATGGCAGTGTGAGTCACATAAACCTTGAACACAACATATGTTTTCATCATATTCTTATAGTTGGGTTTTAGCTTGCGTAGGAGTCGTACCATAGCTATGACTTTGTTTACTCCTCTAGTTGGTTACTCTTCTAGTCACTATGGAGCATCCTTCAATACATTCTTTGTTGTTGTGTGGTATCATGTGGTGCTCATTATTCAATGATTCCAATTAATTTTTGTGTCATTCCATTAAATTTTCAAGGAAAGTCTCAACCTTAGTTGGCCATTTACATCCCTTTTTGACCTTTTGTGTCAGTCATCCCTATGTCAATTGTATTTCATGGATTCATCCATTCACATCATTCTTTCATCTATTCCATGTCAATTAATGGGGGATAAATTAAGGTCCTCCTTCAATGGATCGTCTCCTATTGATTTTAGCTCATTATCCAAGAGCTCGATCTAGGAACTAGTAGAACCTTAGAGCTTGTATACCTTTGTGGCAAGCTTCCTCCTAGTCAAAAGTGAGTTTGCCTCACTATTTTTTTATCAGTCCAGTTGATTAGTCGAGTCCATGAGTGTTCAAATTCAATTCATTTATTCACACTTATTGTATCGTGCTAGGTACCTTAGGGTCCATTGTTGTCATTGGTGGGTCCCCTCACATATTTTAAAGGTATACCTTCATGACCGATAATCTGGTAGATTCTACCATGATTGACATCAACTCATTTATTCACATGACGTAGATATGTATCGTCGAGGTTGTGTAGAAGACCTTGGGATAGGGACATCTCACTCGTCTATCACACCTTTCCTAAGTTGCATTGGAGTTATGTAGCATTTTATGAAATTTAAGGACTACGCTAGGGAACTTCTCTTGTAAGTGTTCATAGTCTTACTAATGTATAATGTGAGATAGATCGAGATTGTATTTTTGAGTGGCTACAATATTTTTGTTTCTCACATGGGTCCACTCTATATTCCTCGTGGCCATGTCCTATGATTTCATGCATCCATAGAGTATAGTTGGAAACCATGTTCAATTTCTCTTTATGCCAATCATGTTTATGCCTAACTTGAGGATAATAGCATCATGGTTGATACTTGAGTATCCAAGTTTCTCTCATTAAGTTCTCTGGTCGAGCCTACTTACTTTGAACTCCATACTTTTGTAATGTACTTCAGCCATTAGTTTCTCTTTTGATCCCATTCATCATGGGGAATCCGTTCTAGCCTATTTTTCCCATACTGAGTTAATGAGAGAGACCATTTTTCATTGTTGTACTTGTTAACCCTAATGCACACACTATTCTCTCTGATTATCCCTTTTAGCCAAATGGGCACCCCATGATACTAACATCATGCATATCGTCATTATGCCCATAAATATATTTTATCAGTTGCCTTATACTGGGAGCAACCATGTTCAAAGATTTTAGATCTTTTCAATCTCATGGAGATTAACTCGACCTACTTATGCATGAGTTGGATGGGGTTCAATTATTATGGAAGTTTCCTAACTTCCAAAACCCCTAGGTGTCCATATGCATTCTCACATAGGATAAATAAGCCTATATAATTTGAGCCTATCAAGAGGAGAAGAGTTAGATTGAGTTAGATCTAGTTAGTTCTAGATTGTCTGAGTTAGACTGATTAAGAGAGAACTTAGTTACGCTTCCATTTGGCATGGGATCATCCCTAATCTAGGAAGTGGCCAGGATGAAGGTTAACGAGCAGCAAGGTACTAAAGCTATAATGTGTATATTTCATTAATTAATAAGAGCATTTATGAGTTTCTCTTCATATGATTCATGTATTTTTTATATATTTTTTTATTTTATTATGGTTTGTACATGCTAATATTCCCCCCATGAAGACAAAATATCGCTTGTTTTTTGTTTCTTTTTTGCAGAGGCTTGGATAAAAGAAACTAGAAGCAACATCTTTGCGTAGAAGTAAGATATCCAACAACATCTTTAGGTTCCATAATGTTCGCCATCATATGAGCGGTCTAGTATGCATTCTATGGCTTCTTAATAGAATGTTTATGTATGTGCTTGCCTTACATATTTGAAATTCATACACGTTAGCACACATCATCTGATGGATCTAGGGACATATTTGTGGAGCAACAAATTCTTCTCTCGGAGACTTTCCCTTGTACAATAAGACGAATGTGGAGGAAGGAGATCCACTCTAGGGTATCGAGAAGAAGGGGTTTGAAATAAAGGATCTGATCCATTCAATCCAGAAATCCAAAAATGCAAAATCTTGAAGAGTTTGTAGGAGATAATCCCAATTCAATGGATCATAGGCCTTAGACAAGTGAAGTTTTATCATCATCCCTACCTTTTTGGATATTTTCCATGAGTTTATGACCTCATTAGAAACTATGATTCTGTCTAGGATTGAGTATCCTTCAAAAAACCTTGTTTGTTCAATAGATATGATTGAGCTCAGTAAAAGCTTGAGTTGTTTACAATCATTGTAAATATAATTTTGCATATGGAATTACAAAGGGATATTGGTCTAAAGGCACTAGTAGAGTTGGCCTTATCAAATTTCAGGATCAAGTTGATAAGGCTAGCATTAAGGCCAAGCCACACTGAGTGTGGGAGGTGGTATCTTTCCCCTAGTAGATGGATTTTTAAACTAAGGAAGGGCCTAGAGGCTTGGAAAATTTTGTTTGTGAAACCATTCGGTCCTATGGCTTTGTTCTTATGCATTTCCATAACAATTTCCTCCACCACCACAAAAGTATTTGTCATCATTAGAGCATCATTTTGGGCTGGTTGGGTGAGGTTAGGTATATTATTTATTATCCTATGCATTGCTTCTATATGGTTTGGCATTAGTTCTAAGAAGAGGGATTGGTAATATGAAAGTGTGCACCACCAATCAGTTTCCCTCATGAAATGTTTAGGAGAAAATTCCATTATTATGTATGTGTTTCACCAATACCTTATGTAAGAATTTTGTATTACTCTCACCTTCCTTTAACCACCTTATTATAGATTTTTGCTTCTATAGAAATTCGTCTTGTTTCCTCTAAGGGTAAAGTGATTGATTAGTTATCCCTCTTCCATAATTAGGTCCTCTATGTGACCTTCTATGCTGATTTTTTATTTCACTTGCTGCATATGGGATTCTAAATATTTTATTCTACTTGAAAATATTCTCAAATTCAATTTTATTCTAGGATTTAAGTTTTCATTGAATAATTTATAAATTAAAGGTTGTATGAAAAAATAATTAATAAAAAATATTCAAGTCCCTTTGTAGTCAATCACTCTAATAAGATATATGAATTGTTGTTTAAAATAAGAATATGTGATAACTCAAAGTTCCATGAAATTTTTTAGAAGGAAACTTTAAAAAAAAAAAAAAAAAAAATTGAACTTGAAACTTTGTATTTAATAAAATAAATTTCAAGTGAACTTTGAAACTTTTATTTTATTTTTCACCCTATGTCTCAATATGCTTTCTTAGCCCAAAAACTGTTAAAATTGGCAACTAGGGCAAAAATTCATGTGGGTCATCTTATTCATGGCTGATAATATTTTTATTAGATTCCTCTCGTCAAGAGGTGTAGGATTGATATAAATATCATCCAATTTCGATCAGTATTCATGGAGATATGATTTTTTTTTTCGATTATGGAATCATTATCAAGCCGACCTACAACTGATGTAGGCTCAGAAGCCCAACAGTCGCATCTATTAAAACACCAACATTGTGTATAAATATAGGAGGACCTTTCCTCATTTGGAATCACTCATCTCATCACATCTCTCTCTCTCTCTACTGAGCAGAAAAGAGTCTCTTCTCTACTGCGCAGAAAAGGGTCTCACCCTCACACATGTGAAGCCGAAAGCTGCTGAAACTAAAGCTACAATAGCAGAAGTAAAGTTTGACCTACATGGACCAGAATATCTTCTCATCTGAACTTTGTTGTAGGTTCATCTAAACCTCCTCTGAAAGCTGCAACTTTTGGTAGTGGAATCAAGTCAATCCGATGGACGGTTTGTAAGACATCGACTGCCCTAGTTTGAAGGAAGTTGCTGAAACTGAAGCTGCAACTGCAGAAGTAAAGTTTGACCTACGTGGACTAGAATATCTCCTCATCTGAATTGAACTGTAGGTTCATCTAAACCTCCTTTGAAAGCTACAACTTTTGGTGGTGGAATCAAGTCAATCCGATGGACGGTTTGCAAGATATCGACTGCCCTAGTTTGAAGGAAGCTACAACTACAGAAGTGAAGTTTGACCTACGTGGACCAGAAGATCTCCTCATATGAACTACACTATAGGTTCATCTAAACCTCCTCTAGAAACCACAACATTTGGTGGTGGAATCAACCCAATCTGACAGTTGGTTTGTGAGATATCGTCTGCCCTAGTTTGATGATGAAGCTGCCAATGTTGATGCTACTAATCTAGGGTTTGCTACTGCTGATATAAGTCATATTTATTTTACTATTTCTCTCTGTTGAATTATTGAAGATAAAATAAGATTTGATCAAAGGGTTTCCCCACACATTGTGGGGCTTGTCCCTGGCTAGTTGCCACATCTTGTGTCTCTTCTCTTGGCTTGTTTTCTGTGGATCGTTTAATGTTCTATATACACTTACTTTATGCACATGTGATTGCTAATCTGTGGAATATAATAAGAAAAAGAAGTAAACTATTATAAGCATAGAACATACCATAACTTAAGAAAAACTCCTCTTTTTACTGTAGAGAACTCCAATAAAACCACACCAAAAGACAAATAAAATAAATAAAATATAAAATATGAAATATTACAAGATAAAGGTTAGATCTCATACAACCTAAAAAAAATGTAAGTTTTGTTGAGATTGCATAAAGTGTACAACATAATATATTCAAGAAAAAATAGACATTCTACTCCATTTTTTTTTTGTCAAAATTGCACAAGGCACATTGTGAAGAGTAGATGCAATATAGGAAGTTTGGAAAATCATGAATATAAACAAAAGGCTAAAATATTAACATTATATATATAAAAGAAATTTAAAATCATAATTCAAGTTTTTTCTTCTAGATTTGAAAAAAAAAAACTTATGGCTTGGGAAAATATAAACTTTTTCGATGAAAAAAAATCTTTCCAATCTAAGGTAGTACACCAAATTCAATGTAATAACTCATTTAGTTTGTAAACAAATATAAATAATAGAATATAAAATTCTATTATGCTTGTAGTGACACAGGTTTAAGATCTCAAGCTAGACGAAGTCTCCATATAAAATCTAGTGCCATGTTCAATAAATAGGGTATTTCAACATATCTTAAACACCTTGAGCAATTTTTCATACAAACAGGTCAAAGAACAATACACTAGTGTATTGCATGATTTAAACATTCAGTAATTTGTGTCCATCATGGACACTTGAGACAATATATTAATGAAAAGGAAAATAAATTTTACATATGAATTGGCAAATGACCCTCCATACTTTTAAATAATGATCATAGGAAAATTATCTATTAATCGATGTATAGTTCTAGCCATAAAGTTCAGGAGAATATGAACCATTCGATCACATTATTTCTATAACATAGAGTGACTATCATATTACGCAACAAAAATGCATATTAATACATACTAAAAAACACCTTATCTAAACACCTTATCTAAATAACACTATAAAATGTTGGCATTGACTAACTCCTAATTCTCTAAATATCCTAACATTAGAGCATTAAGAATTTAGAGATTGGGTACTTGGTACTAGAAGCATTTAACCACCTCACACATAGTTTAAGGAGGACATTTTGAGATAAGTATAAAATTGTTGGAGGTTGTACCATGTTGGAGGAGTTCTTCAATTTGGAAACCAATTTTGGATGGTATACCACCTTAAGATTTGAAAAACCGTAGTGTGACATGTGGACAATTTTCGTTGAGGAGCACTCCATTTGGGGCTATTATTTTTGACATGGCCTATAATTTCTTGTTGACTTACTCCCTCTTTTATTATTGGTCTTCCTCAATTTTGTATATCTACGGTTGAGTGGAATTGAGTTTTCTTCTATAAACATTTATGTTGTAGATTATAGAATGTTAGTTGGTGTAATGCTAGCTATTGGTGAATCTTGAAATATCATGTACAACTCATCTAATAATAAATGATTCGTTGACAATACTAGAACTAGGATTCCTTGGCATGTGACATGCACATTTTAAGTATTGTAGCTTGTGGGATGCAAGCATGTGAATATGATTAGTAGCTTGAATGATGCAAGTGGGAGATCCTAGGGTTTGATGATGGCTTGTTTAAAAGCTCTAAGAACTGATTTGTAGAGCTTTGTGGGATACTTTATTTTGATTTATATTGTTGTTTAAGGTTTGCAGTGATTTTGGATGCCATAACTAAGGTTTGGGATGCATTTACGAGTCCTTATTGAAGATGAGCTACACGGATATGCATTTATGAGCTCAATATGAGTTGGAAGGACTTGTTGTATTAGCCTATGGTGAGCTAAGGTATTTTACTTTATCTTCATTACTATGATAATATGAAGTGTACCATTACTATCCCAAATTTCTCATTATAGATATGATTCTTATCATGTATTGAGATTTAAGTACGTTGGTTTATTGCAATATCAAAGTTGAAAGTTAGGTTGTTTAGGTGTGTTTAATGGAATATTCATATATGTTTTTTTTTTTTTTTATTTTTTTATATAATTAATGTAATGTTTATATTTAAGTATTAAGATTTATTTTTCACTAAGGGTCACTAAATTGCTATGTGATTAAAATTTTGTGTTCTCTACACTCCGGGTTTTTTAGAAGAAATGTTGGGCCAACTTGAAACTTCTTATAGGGTTGTTAAAGAAATTAATTTCAATAGTAGGGCTAAAATATCTATGAAATATATTTGTGAGCTTATAAAAGTGAGGTCTAAAATTTTAAATTTGCAGGATTTAAAAAATTTCTATAAAGAGTCCCTTATTCATATAATGTCAAGTTTAAATTATGGAACCAAGTGATTAGTTGGACAACCCTCTCCAAGACCATTCCAACGGTATATGGAACTTGATATAACTCCAAATAAATGAAGATAAACCTATGTTTCAACTTTTGTAGTCCAAACAAGGTTCAGATTGATCATGCTTCTAGCATGTTCACATATGATAAATATTGGACTCCCCCCCACTTTGTTGAAATTTGGACAAGCACGAGGTCCCTGAAGTGTGGTCATTGTTGTTTGATCTTACGAGTCAACAATATTTTCGTGGCACGCTAGCGAAAGGTAGGGGTTCATTAAGTCACACATGCAACAAATTCTAGACCACCCCTTGTTAACTGTTGGATAGATAGGTGGGGAGGGGGATGATTTTTAGCTGTCAATCTCACTGCATTCACTCAAAACATCTTTGCAAGTTTCTCATGGTCAACACAAAACAACAAGTGATGAGTTGTTGGTACTAGCCTATGGTCACAAGGGGTTGACTAAATTGCATAGGTGCTAATTCAACCACCTAGTCCAATTAGCATTCACATAGTAGAAATGAGAAGCAGGGAACAAGCGGCATACCATAACATTGCTTTTGAGGTGTCATGAAGTAGAGAAAAGTACTAGTCTAATCAGCACTAACATGGCAAGTTACTCAACAAGATGACATGGCAACGAACATGTGGTTATATGGAAGGGTGACACATGTCACTTGTATTTGGTGTTTTTGGGTGGCCAAGTGCACTAGTTCCAAGTGACACATGGAAACACCCAGAGAATGACATGTGGCATGATGACATCACCATGAAGATAGAATGAAATCAATAAGACATGGTAGATGAAGTGTGACATGGATCAAATGATGACATGGTAGCATGTGAGGGTGACATATAGCAGGTGGAAATGGAAATTTTGGTCATCCAAGTGGTGAATGTTTGGTAAGTGATATGGGGTGGGTGATCTGGTGAGGGATGTGGTAAAAGTACCACATGACAGTCAATGATTGGTCCACTGTCAAATGCATTGGCAAACCCACATCTTAAAATTTATTTGAAGGACTAGTTTAGCAAAGGTTGTCATTATATTAAGTTTTTGGCTAAAATAGTGATGAATAAGCTAAATTATCCCAAATATAATAACAAGCTCAAATTCAAGGCCATTGAAGCATCTAGTAATGTATATGACCATTAGTGTACATGTTTACTTTGGGATCTAAACTAGATA
The DNA here is from genome assembly GCA_000404065.3 of Pinus taeda. NCBI lineage: Eukaryota > Viridiplantae > Streptophyta > Pinopsida > Pinales > Pinaceae > Pinus > Pinus taeda. The sequence goes on from APFE031113353.1 coordinate 43,791, forward strand.
CAATGAAGAAGTCTAGAATGTTCAAATATATGGGGTTTTTAAGAACTATGGTGGTACATGTGAGGAATCAATAGTTAAGGGACCAAATATAGGTTTGAACAAATGGAAAGGTCAAAGTTCTAAGATTTATGGTTTTTTTGTGGTATTTGAATATCTAGAAATTGAGGATTTAGTGGATGAAAATAATTTGGCAAGGCAAAAATAGCCATATAACACATTTGAACTTGAATGGTGGTGGTTAGAACCCCCAGTTGTAGGTGCTAGATAAGGAAGAACCTAGGGGCCTCTCAAGCTATTGGAAGTTGGAGAAACAAATGGATTAACAAAGAAAAATGAGTAGTAAAGTGATGGGCTAGCAGAGAAGTAACTCTTAGTCACAACCCTTGAGTACATTGGCCTAATGATCAGGGGCTCATGTCCCAAGTGTCCTAAAATGCTCAAAATTTAAGGTGCTCAAAATTGGCTTGAACCTAAATGATCGGATAGATCTCTTCCTCCTGATTCTGGCACCACAAATGGTTCGAAAAACGGTCGATGTATGTGAAAGTTACGTCAAAAACAAAATCGCCCAATAACCCTTAAATTTTGAATTTAAAAAAAAAAAAAAAAAAAATTAAAAACGAATATTCCACAAAATATTCTTGGGAATATTCCTTTGGGCGTGCCAATCAAAAGCCACCACGTGGTAAGCTCAGAGGCTGCCACGTGGCTCAGGTGACATCAGCACACATATGGGCGCGTTGTAAATTTTTTTTGCATTGGAAAGTTTCAAACCCATGACCTGCCTGCCATAAGCTCAATGCCTTACCATTAGGCTACGATGGCGACCGTTGAAATTTAATGGGGATATATGATATTTAAAGTTTACAAATGTTGGCGGGCGGGAATAAAAGGGGCCAGCCCCGCCTCCATATGACCTTCGCCCAGGAAGCAACGGCCTTATCCCTAAACCCGCGGAGCTAACCAATGGTCAACATTAATTAACTGCGGTTAGGTTGGCAAGATTCTTGGCAGATCACCAAATTTGGGCGGTCCCACCATAATTGGCAGGGCTAACTAGCCCCAACTACAGTTAGCTGGAGTTCCTTTATGCTAAACTGGAGGGAATCATTAATGGGCCATAACTTTGGCTAGGAAAGGCGGTTTTGGACGATTTTTTTTTTTAATTTCGGTATCTTGGGCGTTTGGAAGCCATTGGCATAGGTCTTTATGCCATCAGAGGTGATTTAAATAGTTTCAGAGCCGTGAAAGTTCTAGGAGCCACCAGGGCCCAGTATTGTAAGAACTGTATCAGGTTGCAGGTATCCATTGGAGGTGAACCAGCAATCAATCCTGAAGGATTCAAGTGTTCTGAATCTGATTTTACAGTCTATTTCACTTGTAGAGACTTTTATTCAACTTTAAATTCATTTTGAACATTTAATTAAAACGACGACATTAGACGTAGCCCAGGAGGGGTGAACTGCTTCATCAACTTCTTTTGCATCTGTGGTTGATTTATTTTGTAGAATAAATTCATTTTAATGTGTTAAACAGTAAAAGGAAATAATTCTGCTATGCTTGAATGGTTCATGAACAACTAAAAATTTCATTTGTTTCTTTACTGCAAGACATGGGCATCTTTTAAACATGTTTACTACTGAATTGAATACCTTACAAACCTTTTTCAAGTAGTTTCAAATTCAGATCAAGTTGGTATCAGAGCTATGTTGTTGTTTCTTTGTATCAAGAGCAGTCAAATAAGCTATAGACAGAGCCTAAAACGAGCCAGGAAGCCTTCAAAATTCTCTTGTTATACAATTGCAAAGTAGATAAATGCTCTTTCAGTCAATCTCTGGTGTAGTTGTCTTTTGATTTTTTTTGTGCAAAGATCTTCTAACTATCTTGCAAGTATTGATGCTTACCAGGTTGAAACTTAAACGAGGGGAAGGATAGTTGACTAGAGAATGGGAGAATCCTCAGTCAAGGAAGGCCAGAGAGCCATCACTTTCACCTTAAATTTCACCCTCAAGAGTCTCAGGAGAAGCTTCAAGAATGTCTAAAAAGGAAGGAGAAATTCCTGTAGACACAGATCCAAGAGAAGAAGAAAGAGTCTTCAGAAAGGCTTTCTTGGACCTCACTAAAATGGTGAGGATATTGTACGAAGAAAGAAATGAGAAATTAGCTGGAGAAGGGTCCAAACGTCCCCAGGAAGGAGAGGGTTCTTCAGGAGGTAAGAAGGATGATGATCATTCCAAGAAAGGACATGGAGTTAATGGTGATCCACCACCCCCATTGTCACCTCCTTCCTCTTCATCCTCGTCTTCTTCTTATGTGCATAAGCATAGATCCTCTGGAAAAAGTCCTTTTTTGAAGCTTGATGTAAAATTCGAATTACTTATGTTTAATGGTGAAGTGAATGCAGAAAAGCTTGACAACTGGATTAGGTAGTTGGAAGTTTACTTGAGGATCCAGAATATGCATGATGATGCCACAAAGATTCATTTGGCTTCTTTGAGAATGGATGGAGTAGAATTGGTCTGGTGGGAGGCCAAGACCAAGGAGGAGATCAAGAAATTTGGTAAGGTTACCTTAACATGGACTGAATTTCTGTTAGCCATTAAAAAACAATTTTATCCTCTTTCTCACATGCAGAAATCCATTATGAACTGGCAAAATTTCAGACAACTTAAGGGTCAGAATGTCCAAGACTACACCCAAGAATTTAGGAGAAGAGCTCTCTTGTTAGGGGTAGATTTACAGACCCAGGAAACCTTGCTGAAGTATATTAGTGGCTTGCATAGCTACCTTAGACACACCATCTTGATGTTTAACCCTACTAGTTTGGATGAGGTTTGTGTCCAAGCTACCCATTTAGAGGCAAGGGGAAAAAACACATTTGAAGAGGGTAGAAGCAAGCCCGCTAAGGGGAAAAACAAAGAGAAAAACTCCAAGGGAAAGGGCAAAAAGAATGCATCTGTCAAACAAGAGAGTGAGAAAGTGATCTGTAAACACTGTTCTAAACCAGGCCATGCGGAGAAAAACTGTTGGAAATTACATCCTGAAAAAAGACCTCAATTTAACAAATCCAAAGGGAAACAGAAAACTGTTGCTACTATATCTACTCCACAAGATTTAGGGGATGATTCAGGTGATGAAACCAAAATTACAGCCATGGGTTTGAAAAACTTGAAGGGAAAAGAAATGGAAATTCAAGCCAGCACTAGTACCTCAAACTGTCATGTACAAGCTCCTAATGAGGAAGAAAGAATTGGAAACCTGTTTCTGTGAGGGTGATTTTTCAAAACATACTAAGATTGACACACTTTTTGATAGTGGGTCACAAGCAAACCTCATATCAGAAGACTTGGTCAAGCAGCTTAAACTTGAGACTGTTCCACATCCAAAGCCATATCCACTTGGATGGATTTGCAAGGATGCAAATTTACAAGTTTCAAGAAAGTGCACATTGCCCTTTGCAATTACTGCACATTTTATTGATACAGTTGAACTTGATGTGGTACCTCTTGATATAGCAGGAATTGTTTTGGGAAGTCCTTACTTGTTTGATAGGAAATCTATCTTCCATTGCCATGAAAACAAATATCATCTTTTCAAAGATGGCAAGTAGTTCATTGTTAGAGCTCATCGCAAGAAGACAAATATAGCGATGGTGAATGCAGGACAGGTAAAAAGGCTGGTCAATTCAAGTAAGAATTTTGTTCTTCTTATGATTAAGCCCAAGGTTGATGTGAATCATGAGTCATTTGACAATTGTGATCCAAAACTTAAATCAGATCTGTATGATGTATTTGATGCATATCATGAGATATTTCAGGAGCCAACAGATTTGCCTCCTAAGAGGGAGATTTAGCATGAAATCCATTTGCATCCAGATTGTCCTCTTCCAAACATAGGCATGTACCACATGTCTATTATGGGGAATGCTGAAATAAAGAAGCAAATCAAGGACTTAATGGACAAGGGTTTCATAAGGCCAAGTACTTCGCCATGTGGGTCACCGATTGCACTGATTCCAAAGAAAGATGGCACTTGGCGTATGTGTGTTGATTTCAGGGCCTTGAACAAGATAACG
>APFE031113354.1:2644-14540 GCA_000404065.3 Pinus taeda
CAGTGTCACCGATATGTTCAAGAGAAGTCATTCAGACAATTCGCCTGTGTCTCACCCACTGCAATACATTCATGCTCCATTCCTTCATGACTGCCACCCTGAACCCTGTATCGTCATATTGTTTTCACCTCCAAAATCATTTGCTTCGTTTTGTGTCGTTGATGTGGGATTCATTAAGGCCCTCCTGTGACGGGTCGCTTCTTGTTGAAATCATCTCATTATCCAAGAAGTTGACTTAGGAACAACCCTTTCAGTACTTTGAAGCTTGCATGCCTCAATGGCAAGTTTCTCACTTTCGGCGACATGTTTACATCAATGGCCTTCGACCGAGATATTTTACGTGGTGTTCGACGCCAAATCATTTTTCACACCACGTGAATTTTACTGTAGTACCTTGAGGGTCATTGTCATTATTGGTGATTCGTCTCGTGCTTGTTAACAACTTACATCATTGGCTGTAGGCGATGTCTTTCCATGTTCGACTCCAGAACATTTGTCACATGGATTGACTTGTACTCCGAGTGAAGATTGAACGAGTTTTGAAGACGCCGGATCTAGTTTCATCCATCTGGGCTGCGATATATTCAGGAATATAAAGACATCAAGTGTACATCATTTCCGAACAGATGATCATCCAAATCAAAGGATGATGAGTTCGAATCATTAGTCTGTCACACAGACGATTGTCTGTCCTATGTACATGAAAATGAATTTATAAAGCCGAGCATGGGAATGCCCGCCTCAGCTAGATCATGAAAAAATGTTGTCAAAATAATGTATTGCATTGTATCTTATTAGAGGTCACCTCCCAGCTCGAAAAAACTTCAGATCCTCATAGTAAAACATTTCACCCGACATCAGAAAGATTAACGACCTCATGCTTTAGGGGGCAACTGTTATAGACATTTTTGGGAACTTCAACCCCAATCATAAATGTCATAAATTGAGGGCTTCTAAGTCCCTAAAAGTGTTGCTTCACTGCCTAAAGGAACAAGGTCAACTAATTACATCATCTCCCAGAAGTTGTCCACTGAAAACTGCTCATAAATGGTCAAAACTGGACCATACTAAAAGCCCAATAGAGAAGGTGCGATGCATATCACCTTCCTAGTGTACAAGGTGCAATCCATACTGAATTGCTCCTCTGTAGGGTGCGATGGTCGGGAATGGGCAAATTGCAGGGACAAAATGCGAGGTGGAAGATCATGGAATCTTCCAAAAGCTTCCCCTCTGACACTTGCCTCTCTGTTTTTGACCAGGGATGAGTAAAACATCATCATTCTCCAAGTGGAAGTAGGAACTATCAGAGAGAGGACACTAATCAAGATCCTAGAAGATGACTCACCTCCCTATAATCATCTATATATGGATCCCTCATCACAGAGATCCAGAGGATGGAATTTTGTATCTTATAGAGAAGTGTTGTTGGTTTTCTGGTGTACATTCATAGTGTTGGGTGATCTAAGCTTTACTGAGGTGAAGAAGGGCTTTCTAGCTGGAGGATGATGTTGGGTCAGAACATATGGTTGTAATCCTCTTGCTACTTTTCATCTTAATAAAGCTATTATAGTTTTCCTCCATATTCTTGTGTACTTGTTTATATATGCATTTGTATGGTTAATGCACATCTGGTCCTGTGTTATTTATGAATATAGATCTTTGTTCTTCGATAGTAGTATGTTTATGTGATTCCACAGGTGCTCTTTGAAGTTGGGTAGACGAAGAGGAAGTAGTGAAGCTCTATCAGGAAAGAGAGGAAATCAAGTGCAAGACTAAGGTTGGTCTCCTTGGTCGCTCTCTTGTCTATTTTCATAAAGGAAAATGAAAGTAGACTTGTTTGTTTCTAAGATATCTACTAGTCTTAGTGGGAATAGCAGCATTCGAGTGGACACTATTCCCGGTAACACCTACAAATATAAAAATGAAATTATCTACCTACAAAATCTATGAAATTCTAGGATCATCACAATGTTTCATTTTGAAGGAACTATAGAAGTGTAAATGTGGGAAAATAATTTTGCCAAGGGTATCAAATTTCTTAACTCATGTCTCTCAAACCAAATCTTGAAGGACAAATTTAGAAAATAATGTTTTTCTTTGATCAGCAAGGAAGAAAATCATAGAGGCATGTTGAGGGGAGAATCCATTAAGTTGGTATTAATGGAAAGAAAATTTTGGGCCAAGGATTCTCTAGGGTTTCCTCTTCTAATAATTTTTCACTATTCCCTAGCATTTGGATTTCATGAAAAAATTGATGACTCTCTAAACAAAATAAAGGAAATTTTGATGGTTAGTGCAAAAAAGGGTGGAATATTAGGCTTGTGAAAGTAACTACCTATACATAGAAATTTAAAATCATATCCATTCTTGAATGTTCCAAGTGGGATACCACTATGATTTCCAAGATATACTCTTTTCTTTCATCCTCCTCTAAGCATTCAATTAGAAAAGGGAAAGATGGAAAGATCTTGATCATGATAACATTGATTTTTTTAGGTTAAAGTGGGATTGATGAGTGGATTTTTGAAGGTAATATGACTTGAAGGTGTGAACCAAACATCATTTGGGACTTCTTACAACTCCTAATTTGAAACGATGTCACTTATATGGAGGCATGCATCTAAACCATGAGTGATTTGAAGAGAGATATTAGGTTCAAATACATGATCATATTACTTAGCAATCACATGTGCTTGAATATTTTTTTGTTCATATTCATATTGATTACAATATTCATTGGAACATTGGCTAGCAATGGGTAACATGATCAACATTGCATTTAGAAACTTCTTCACAGAGATGAGAGGAAAACTAAGATTCAAAAGGAAATTTTTATTTCAATAATTCTTCCAAATCTTGAGCTATTTCATAATTAAGGATATGTTGGATTCTTATCTAGAATTGCATTAAAAATACCCGTTTAACATTTTTCTTTTCAAACTCAAAACATATCCCTAAATAAGATTCTAAGTTATCAACCTTCTTATCCTCTATTTGCCAACAATATGCAAGAGTAATTAGGTCATAGTATTGTACTTAGGAAACTAAGTTTATAAGATGAGTGATTTCAAGGATGAGATTGTATGAATTTGAAAAACTCAATCTAAAAGACCCAAATATCTTAGCTCATGTCATATGTAAATTAACGAAGCTTTTAAATATCCCAAAGAAGTTTTCTAACATCTTGAAAGGTGATGTGCACTAGTAAGAAATTTTTGTCCAAATGGATATGCAGTCATTAGGTAACTAGAAAATAAGGAGGCCACTTCATCATGAAGAGAATTATGAAACAATTGAATGCAAGTATCATTATCAGAAACACCTAGAGTATTGGAAGTATTAGAGAAGGATCGATTGTGCTTGCTAGTCATGATTTTTCCATCACCCTAAAAAATGGGAAAATGATCATTGAACTTAAGAACAAGCTTAAGCGGGTAGGTCAACTTCAAAAGAGAGGGATTTGTTGTGGATACAGATTTTGTTGACTTCATAACTAAGGATTCTATAACAATGAATAAACTTGTTAATATTCAAAGATGAAACAACTAGGATATAGGGATTATAAAATTTATTGATAGATCTCTTGTTGAACGCCATAGTAGAAATGTATGCATTAAATAAGAAAAAATTTAATTGTTTTTTGAAAGAGTTGACATAAAAATAAAGGATATTTTCCCAATAAAGTCATCATAATTAAAACATAAAATGTATTGATCACAAAAATCAACTTTAAACAACCAACATCTCAATTTCTTTGTGAGGTTAAATTAAAGGAAAGGTGAGGGTAGAAGCAATGCTTCTAGCACAAAATTGATCAAACTTCCAATTGAAAAAAAAAAAACATTATTGAAACTTAAATTTCAAAATATCAAAGAGGATGAGGCATCAAATGATTATGATTTATGTATTTTAGGTATAATATGTGGATTTAATATTGTATTGAATGATATAATTGAATACTTTATCAATATACATGTATTTATTGTTTATCACATTTCTTCAATTTATGTATTTTAGGTATAATATGTGGATTTAATATTGTATTGAATGATATAATTGAATACTTTATCAATATACATGTATTTATTGTTTATCACATTTCTTCAATTGTAGCTACGTTAATTGATGATTTTGATCTACATTATGCTTTGTATTTAGTATGGTTTTAGCTTCGTTATTTTGTAAATTAAATTTAAATGAATAACTTAAATCTAATCCATTTGCACTTATATTCAAATTTGTAACAAATTTATTAATATGGTAAATTAGTTGATAGGATAAATAATTTTAAAAAATTGAGTTACTTGAACAATAAAATCTTAAAGATGCAATTCGATTGTAAACATAATATATTAAATAAGTAGCAGTTACCCATTTATTCATACTATTTCAATAAAATCTCAAAAGATGCAATTCGATTATAAACATAATATATTAAATAATGTTTTGACTTTCATCTTAGTGGCAGTTACCCATTTATTCATACTATTTCAAAGTCTAAATATTGTTATTTGAGGGCATTTGATTATAAATGACTTAGCTTAGTGGCTTATAAATGACCTAGCTTAGTGACTTATAATTGAAACCAAAATTTTAATTATCTTATTGGGTTTAAACTATGATTTTGAAAGGGTTCATTTAATTGTTTAAATGATGATATGGATGAATTATATGTGCAATATTATGATGTAATTAATGTTTTCGCTTAGTGAGATAGGACATCACATGTTAATATATATTAACATGGAATTCCATTAATATTATATTATGGATTGATTCAAGGTAACTAAAAATGTTATATGATTAATGTTATTTTTTGAATTTTGTTATGGATCTATTTGATGTTGGAAATAACGAGAAGGGGGTGAATCAATATTTCTCTTCAATTATTTAATTTTACTTTTCAGAGCATTAATTAGCATTAGCATAAGCTCAATACAATCATCCACACCATTAAACAATGCATAATAATAAAGATAGTAGACACAAATATTTTTAGGTGGAAACCTCATTGGGACAAAGACCATTGAACACTTCTTAATCTTTGTCTTCAAAAGATTTACACAAATTTTTAGCTCCAAAGGAAAGAGGCTCCAACCCCTTGATTTACAAGCTCCAACCTGTAGGATACTCCTATGATATGTTTACTAGTTGTTACTGGACGAATGCTCCCTCCAACCTGCGCTCTTCTTCAAGGTCCAAACTGCTCTAGTCTTCAAGCTCCAACTTGATGAATGCTCCAACACCTTGTTTACTAGCTGCTACGGGATCAATGCTCCAATGCCTTGTGCAAGCTACAACCTTCCCTAACACCACCTTTCCACCCTGAAGTGTTCTTAGGCTCCAATCTTGAAGGAGACTCCACTCTCTTGCCTTGCACCACCCTGCCACCCTGATTAATCGATGGACTATGTTTCACAATTTTCAAACTGGATCCACCTGTGCTCAAAATCAATACAAAAGAAGCTACAATACAAGAACTTACAAATTAATTCTACCTTTTTTTAAGCTGCATGTCAAACCCTAGTTGTCAACTCAATCTACACGTTAGACCCTAGCTATAAACATCAACTATCATAAAAAACTTTGTCTTTGCATCAGTCAAATTATGTTTTGGTACCAAACATAGCATCAATGCTAATCATGACATTTCTTAATCATCATGAAATCATGAAAGAAAAATCATAATATCACTACATTATAATTCCACTTTCAAACCAATCTCATCTATATTAAAAAACCTTCTCTGCAACAAATGCTTAGTCGAACATTAACTTAACAATGACACATATGCATACCCTAACAATAAACTCACATCACAAGTTCCCAAACAAATGATTCATCAATCCTCTTTCTCTTAGTTCTGTCAACGTTGTGAACCACAATTACTATAATCACTTCAACAAGATCATTCTCATATCAGTTCCTCTTTTTGTTTTGAACTTGGGTCAATATATACCTTTTGAAACTCAATATCATTGTATAGAATATTAAATGTTCTACAATTTAATTATTTCCAGGGACCCTTCAGCAAAATTTTCAATATTGATGCTACAAAAATCACATCATTGTTTTCTTAATTTTCCTACAGAACCCAAAATAAAAATAATAAGATTTCTTCTAGCTTGGAATGTTCAACCCAAAATTTTTAGTAACTGTGCTATATAATAAACCTAATATTGAGAGTGAGACCCAACCTATTTCTCATCATATCATATGCATATTCCCATACCTTGCATTAAGGTTTACTGAAATATTTTCCATCAATTATGTTCATGAAATCTCTATTAATCACCCCTGCCACAAAACCCATGTTCCTCAACATGCCTTGGGAGCCAAGTTAACATGTCATCCATAAAGCAAAAGTTCTAAAATTTAGAAGGAATGTAGCCACACTAAATTCTTCATCCAATAGGAAGTATGCCAAAATGATTTGTCAATAGGGCCTTCAATTCAATAATCATGTTGATACTGAAATCCACATGTTGAATAATCTAGGGTTAGAGAAACATATTAATCACTAGTTCTTTGTTCCAAACATGTCATTTCACTGTAAAAAATACTTAGAGTCACAAAGATCTACTCTGCAAGCTGCTTTAGAAGGTGACCCTTTAATGCTTCAATTGTGCAACAAGTTGACTTGCAGACTTGGATGACCACATGGATCAAGAGCATGTTTCTCTAATGACATTTGAGGAAACCCTAGAGTGAAACTTCAAGCATTACAACTCTTGTGCCTTCTAAATGCTGAAAGTTTGCTGACAATTTCTAGATATAAGGCTTGACAATTGCAGAGATGTAGACTTGATGTATATTTTCAAAGAATATATATATATATATATATATATAGATATATATCCTATAGCAAAAGGACATCCAATAATGACCATAAAGTTAACTTTTGGGCTTTTAATCTGATGTCCTGGTGATAGTCGTGACCTGCAATAAAGGGGTTATCCCAACGAATCCCATTTAAGCCCAAAAATTATACAATAAAACAAAACTAATTCATGGATGTGAATAGCACAGGATGGCTGAAAATCGAAGATGTTGCTTTATGTATTTGTAATCAATGTCCCTGCTATAAGAATAAGCCCAAACTAATCCCCAAGAAAATACCCTATTGTTTGATGTGACAATATTTCGACCAGGCTCAAAAAATTTAGAGTCATTAAAATTGCATACTCATGGAGGTGAAACGTATCTCATTTTATAGATTTTGGAGGGCATTAACGAATACCCTAATCTAGCAAAAAATATGTGAGGTCGACCTAGACTTAGAGATTGAGTTTAATTAAAACTCAAAACTTTGACTTAGTTTAAGAATTAAACACTTTATATTTATGATATATATAATATTTTGGAGGCCGCCGAAAATAAGGTCAACTCATCATTTTAATAATATTTCTTTTTAGTCTATGACCATGAAGAAAATATTTTTTTTGTTAGATATACTTATGAGTTCGAGGAATTTTATAGGAAAGCTTTTTTTTGTCATTGACTTAGTCCTAAGATAATTTTATATTTTAACTTTAAAATATTTAAATAAAATTTTCATTAGACATAGTTTTTGTTCTCACTTGCCCACATGATTTTATTAGCTACCATATCATGATCCTTTTGGTGGTTTTACTCACAATTTGGGTCTTTCGTCTTCTAAAAAACATAACTCGTAAACCCTGAAGAACTGGGTGGTGTGCCAAATACCACCAGAATCAACCCAATGAGGAGAATCTAATGATGATGGTATTGAGATCAGATTGATTGATCTTCATTATTAGAATCCTCAAGAATTTCGGGGCTACTAGGGTTTCCAGCCATCCTACAAGTGGAGCTTCCAACTCGATGAAATCTAGACAAATATTAGGAGTGCTCATTAATAGATGTTGGCATTGATGACAACACCATTCAATATTTCATGTGTTTATGGTGGGATGTGTTGTTGGGAATCATGATTGCCATTAGACCAAAACCCACAAGTGTTAATTAATGATCACATTGCCATAGATAAGGATCCATGAGAGGCGGTTAGTCCATGTCACGAAACAAACAGGGATCGTTGGTTTATCCAATGTCCAACATGTGCATGTACAAAGAACATGCTTAACAATAGATCCACATATGAGTAATAGGGTTATATAGAAAAATTTGGGGTACCATTTGGAGAAGAGGCATAACATTTATGTTTCCACTTACTAACACTCCGTTACACTTTTACTTAGAAGTGCTCATTACCATGGGGTATTATCATAGATTTGGTTACTCATGAGGTTTGGTTGAGGGCCACACAGTAAAGTGATAATCTTATTCCTCAATGACCATTAGTCTCTCAACAATTGTGAAAAAGATTGAGTTAATAGATTGTCAATAATTGCACCATTCCCCCACCAAGAAAGTTGTATGTTTGAAGGGCATGTAAAATATCGTACTGGTACTTCTTAAAGGGTATGAAGACATGTGAATTACAAGTATATAATTAAAGAAAATTGGTTGGATAATGTATAAAGATGGTCATCTTAGTATGAATTTTTTATTCACACTTCTTAAAGGGTATGAAGAAATGTGAATTACAAGTATATAATTAAAGAAAATTGGTTGGATAATGTATAAAGATGGTCGTCTTAGTATGAATTTTTTATTCACACTGATGCATTTTAACATAAAAGTAATAATTAATTAAATAGATAATAGTATGGATGGACATATAATATCTAATATCTCATTATAAAGGTAAATGATATAGTTGATTAAAAAATTACTAATAAAGATATATACATTTTAAGAGTATGTATGAAATGAAATAAAGTAATTATTAATTAACTAGAACTAAGTACTAGTGCACTCATAAATTGGGGAGAAGAAATGAATAAAAACTCAAAATCTAACAAAAGCGTGAGAAAAGAAAAGATGGGAGCATTTAAATAAAGCTAATAAATAACTAAAATACTAATTTATTATACAATTATTAAAATAGGAACTGAAGAGAAGATTAAGGTAACACCAAAAGTGAAAATGTATTATTTTATAATTTTAATTATTGAAGAGAAAATTGAAATAACACTTAGAGTCAAAATAAGAAATGTGAAAATTAAGTGAAAATACATTATTATATAATTTTAACTTAATGAAAAATTACCTTATTATAAATTTTAATTTGAAGTATAGAAATGTGAAAATAAGTGAAAATAATACATTATTTTATAATTTTAATAAAGTAATTACTTATGCATTATATAATTATCTTTAGTAAATTATATATGAATTGAAAAATTCAGTGGCACATAGCTATAGAACTATAGAAAGAAAGCCTTAAACAAGATAGAATTTTATTTTTTCCCTATATTTTTAAATGATTATAATAATACAATGATATATAGTGATACTTGATAACTTTTTATTACTGATTGTAGAAATTTAAAAATATAGATATTTTCCCACAAAACCTAATAGCTTCTCACTTCTTTATACATACCACTAGATTATTTCTTTTTATTACCCTTATTTAAAATTAAATGTCCTAAAAAATACCACAACAATGAAAAAAGTACCAATTATTTATAACTCTTTCAAATTTTTAATTTTTATTATAATTTGATGGAAATTTATTTTTTTTAAGATGGAACCCTTGCTTTTAGTATATGTTAAAGTATTAATTATTTCTATTTAATATTTTGTACATAGGGAATTAAACAATTTATTAGCTTTTTACTTTTTCGACGTCTTTTAACATGGTTCTATTTCAACTACTACAACACTCTAACTTGTAAAAGCCTAAACATATCCCTTCCATAAAATTTTAAACTTGGTAACCATTTTGAATTTAACTATCCCATAAATATTTTTTATTAAAATTAAACTTTTATATTATTAAACGGGTTAAATTAATTTATAAAGTTAAACTTTTATATTTTTAAGCTGGTTAGATTAATTCATAAAATTAAACTTTTATATTTTTAAGCTAGTTAAGTTTTATGGATATACACGGACGCATATATATAACCTGCATTGCTGATTTAGTTTCTGCAGGGGCTAATAGATTGAGTTCCATACAAAGGTCTGCAAACGATTTCGTTTGTTGGTTTAGAATTCTAATTTCTATATTCATAGAGGATTGTAGTAATACTGGTGAGTAGTTTTTTAAGTGAAGAAATGGTATTTGAAGTAGTTTTTAGGTGTATATAGTTTGATTTGCGATGAAAATGAAATTTTGGGTAATCCCCAAATTCTATTTTTCATCAGGTGATATCAGAGGAGTAAAAAATTCTGTGGAAAGAGGTACAGTTGTGTTAAAGATGGAGAATTTATGGTCTTGCTATTGTGCAGATGGCGGCAGCAGAAGGTGAGAAAATTTGCAACAACATAGAGAAGGATGCCAAAAGACCGGGTGCCGAGGGCTTGGTGAGGTATCGTGTAACAGAGGAGGCTGTTACTGGAGAGGTTGGTTGCAGTGAAGGAATGCAGTGGATAAAATTGCTAAAGACCAGGAGAAGCATATGACCAGGGGGTCATAAATTTTTGTGCCTAGGGAGTCTGATGCTGGAGCAACCAGCAACAAAGCAAGCAAACTGGACCAGAGGATCAGAACAACAGAAAAGCGTGATTTAAAGCAGAAAAATAGATTTAAAAAGGATAAAACAGATTTAAAGGTTGAATGCATGAAGCTTTTGTGGAGAAAAATCATCTGATCATCATTCTTAATGCATCTTATATAAATGTAATGTGATAGTGTGTGAAAAAATTTATCTTATTTGTGAGTAAAATTGTGAGTGACCAAGATGTAATCGATTGTGAGCTGGGGTTTAAGACTGAAATTGTGAACTGGGGTTTAAGGCTGAAATACCTTAGCCTGGAATGTAATTTGTTCTGTATATATATATGAAATGTGTTCTAGTATTGTATCCGCTTGTGTGAGTTTATAATTTAGCAAATTATGTGTGATTGTGGAGAACGTAAACCATGGATGGCTAGCCCTTCTCTCTCTATAGTTGTGTAGTTGTGCTCCACCTCAGACCACTTTTTGCTAGCAAAATAGAATGGATGGTCCAAACTTCCTTCTCCCAGCTATATAAGAACAACACCTAACGCAACTCTAGAGGCATCAATGTGCACATGGAACTCAACAATCCAGTTTGGATAAGTAAGGATTGGAGCACTTACCAACTTTTCCTTGAGCAGGTTGAAGGCATCATCATAGGCAGGGGTCCACTCGAAAACTTCTGCCTTCTTCAGTAGCTTCTCCAGCGACGCTGTAATAGTTGTGTAATTCCTCTCCTTATCAGTCCCGAGCCCCCTGTCGGGTCCTTGCAACTAGGAAGCACAAGCCCCTCCGGGACCTTATGAATCTCCTGTAATGCCCAGTGTGACCCAGAGTGGATCATAACTGCTTAATGGTCTTGAGAGGAGGTAGATTTACAATCACTGCAACTTTAGCTGGATCGAC
The DNA here is from genome assembly GCA_000404065.3 of Pinus taeda. NCBI lineage: Eukaryota > Viridiplantae > Streptophyta > Pinopsida > Pinales > Pinaceae > Pinus > Pinus taeda. Next base: position 14,085 of record APFE031113354.1, read on the forward strand.
CAAAACTCCTTCTCTGCACACTATGTGTCCCAGTAGGTTACCGAATGGAACATAAAAGATGCATTTCTTCAGATTCAAAGAGATTTGCAGTTGCCTGCATCTGTCAAACATGAGCCTCAGTCACTTGATGTGTTCCTTCAACATGCTATACACCGTCCAGTCATCCATATAGACTTCTAGGAATTTATGGATGAACTCTCGAAAGGCTGCAACAATGATCCGTGAGAATACCGCTGGTGCATTCTTCAACCCAAAGGGCATCACAAATTAGGCAAATGAACCCCACTCTGTAGTGATGGTTGTTTTTTTTCTCATCCTCTTCTGCAATCTTGACCTAGTGATATCCTGAAAACCCATCAGTAAATGAATAGGCTTCCTTATTTACTTATTGGGTACCCCTATCAAATAAGTAACTAAAAAAGCAAGCCATTCTTCCTTCTGGGGATAAATCTGATC
>APFE031113365.1:736-33925 GCA_000404065.3 Pinus taeda
TAATGAGGAAGGTTTTTATGCAAATGTGCACCACTGTCATTGTTTAAAAGCATTTCTGTGTTGAAGAAGGAATTTTGAATAGCGATTGATATTTAGAATTGATCTGCAGCTCACATGGTACTATTATCTGCGTCTATACTCATTTTTGTTATATGAATTGTTGTTTAAATTGCTCTTGCTATTATCGCTTATATATATATGTGCTTTTCGCAGCATTCCTTATGCATTCCACTATTGGTTGTTTATCGCATGCTTCTCTTTTAATCGTATATATGTATCGATGATATAAATAGTGAATGCAGTAATTTGTATTTATCGCTTCATTGTGACTATTCATATGAAGTAATCTTTGAATGATTGAATGTATCTTATTTATTTTACAGAGTCATCTACATGTCTGTTAGATAGATAAAGATTATTTAACGCTGCATTTCTGAATGAATAAGTTGTTCTCGGGATTAGTATTAGTTTCCCTATTTCTGTCAATAGAATAAGCTAGTCACCTATCACTTAAGCAAACTATTCATCACCCATCCATCCCCTTTATTTTATTATCGGGAAATTGGTCCCGTTATCTCCAGTCGAAGCCACCATCCCAAATGGAAAAGGAGTTGTACTAAGGTCTGGACCGGGTGGTTATCCCCCAATGTTGTGGCAGCGATTTCCGAGGCCTCAACATGCATCAACATTGTCCAACTCAAGTAACAACATGCACTCAATGACTCTGACCAATAGCATACCAAACCATACTTTCTGCTCAATAATGATATCAAACCCTAGCAACATACCCATTGCATACAATGCTTAGTAGCAACATACAACTCGTTCTCTCTTAACCATACATCAATGGAAATTACATAAACTCTTTGCTCAATACATTTCACTGGAAAACTTAGTAGTGCTCAAAAACACTTTCTACTCAACATGCCACCAACATACTATCAAGCCCTAATGACATTAGACTCAGACAAGACACCCAAACACATGAACCTCTCTACAAAACATACCACTTAGTAGCACATAAAGTCATACTCTCAACTGGTTAAAATCATTAACCCTCATGAAAATACATCATCCATACCATACATGGAAATATACAAAATCTACAACATATATAAAGCATATATTCTTAAAAAAATGCCAACAACTCATCACCATTGCATCCCCTATAAAACAACAGTGTTAACTCAACAATGCACTCTATGTCTGATCATAAAACTCTTCTCAGGTTGCATTGGAAAATTTAAGCTCGTAGTATGCTCTATATGCATCGCTCTCTACAATTTTGTTCATTCTTTATTTCATTACACAAATCTTACACAGGTGCACATTCTTCCATCAAACACATATCCTGCCATCGCACCTAACACACATATATGTTTTCCATCAATATTCAACCTAATATACATCAATATTCCTTTGGTTTTATCATGAACACAATGGAGGAAGAATCACACAGAAATCAAACCAACATCCCACAGTTTTTTACACTAGCAATATTGACACACACACACTTCATCGCTCTAAATCATTTTACATCCAATTCTCTCCATTGACTCAAATCACACTGAAATTACTAGATCTACCTCATGCAATGGATCATTGTAGGTACACACAATAATTGCTATTGATCTTCCTAACAAATTACACACAGGCCAAATAGCATTATTATTTTCTTACAACCCTTATATAGTCATGTGAACTGGTAAATTGCACAAGTGAATATGTTGGCTTACCATCGCACTATGTGTAATGTTAGGTCCTTATAATACCAGTGTATCCCCGATATTATTATTGTTATGCCCCATGTTGCCCCCATATTGTTATTTTTGTGCCCCATAGAAGCCCATTATTGTTACTGTTGAGAGCTTACATTATTATTTTTATTTAGGCCTTGATTATATTGTGACCCTTTAGACTCCTATATATATGAGGGAGGTCTTGTCATTTGTATCATCCAATAATTGTTCATTTATGTGATGTAAAGTAGGTTTCCCCCTCGAAGAGGATAATTTTCAAGTCGTTGATCTATCTTTTCTTTTGCTTTGTGATATGGTTTCATAACATTTGGTAATAGTGTTGATTGATTCTTATAGTACCCATAATTTTATTCATTGTAAAATGGTCAAGGATTTGAATTGCTTTCTATATATAACACCACAGTTTCAAGTTATGGTTGAAAATGGAGGAGCTATAAATTTTTTAGGGAAGTGCCAAAATATCAATTTAACCATGGGGGAATATGTATTGAATAGTTCAATGCTTCCCATTCCAATGGGAGGTGCAGAGGTTGTATTATGAGTCCAATGGCTACAATCTTTGGGGATAATGGATTTTACTTTTCAAGAAATTTTCTTGAATTTTTTCTCATAAGAAAAGGAAATTGAATTAAGGGGCATCGTAGAGAAACCTAGGAAGATAATAAGTTCTAATGGAATGACAAATATTTTGAAGAATGAACAATGAGGGGTAATTGCACAATTATGTTCGCTACATGTTCAAACATCTAAGTCATCCATTTCTTCAAATCTCCAAAGAGTCCTTGATAATCATTCCAAGGTATTTGAGACCCCTAAAGGTCTCCCACCTATTCATGATCATGATTATGCTATTCACTTTATTCCAGGAAGTGTTCCTCCAAACATTAGACCTTAGATATATCCCTATGCCCAGAAGAGTGAAATAGAATGTATGGTTGAAAAAATGCTAGAGGTAACTATAATTCAACCTAGAAAAAGTTATTTTATTCTCCAGTAGTATTGATTCACAAGAAGGATGGATCATGGCATATGTTTCTGAATTATAGAGAGCTCAACAAGCTCACTATTAAACATAAGTTCCTCATTCCTGTCATTGATGAACTGTTGGATGAACTACATGGATCAATTTACTTTACCAAGTTGGACCTTCATTCAAGATATCATCAAATTAGAATAAAGACAAAATACATTCCAAAAACAACATTTAGAACTCATGAATTATGAATTTTTGGTCGTGCCTTTTTGCCTTCCTAATGTACCTTCCTCATTTCAAGGTTTTATGAATTCAATTTTCAAACCCACCCTTAGAAAATTTGTGTTAGTATTTTTTGATGATATACTAATACATAGCAAGTCTTGGAAAGACCATGTTCAACATGTTGACAAGGTGCTCAAACTGTTTGAGGAGAAACAATTGTGTGAAAAAATATCCAAATGTTTCTTTAGGGTATAGGAACTGGAATATTTGGTTCATATTGTATCTCATGAGGGTGTTAAGGAAGACCCTAACAAAATTAAATCCATCAAGGAATGGAAACTCCCAACAAACATAAAGCATCTTCAAGGATTTCTCGGGTTGATAGGGTATTATCACAAGTTTGTTAACAATTATGGGAAGATAGAAGCACCTCTAACAACGTTATTGAAGAAAGATGTGTTTTCTTGGACTTCGTAAGCAACTGCGACCTTTGAACATCTTAAAGAGGCAATGTGTCAAGCTCTAGTATTAACTACACCAAAATTTACAAAAACCTTTATTGTGGAATGTGATGCCTCAAGAAATGGGATTGGTGTTATTTTAATGCAAGAAGGAAGACCCATTTCTTTTGAAAGTCATCCAATTAAGGGAAAGTATTTACAGAAAGCCATTTATGAGAAGGAAATGTTGGCAATCCGACATGCGCTAAATAAATGGTGCCCTTACTTAATGGGAAGACACTTTAAGGTAAAAACAAATCATGATTTTCTTAAATACTTCTTGGAACACAAATTATCTTCAGAAGAGTAGCAAAAATGGGTCACAAAGATGTTGGGTTATGAATTTGAAATCATCACCAAAAAAGGTAAGAAAAATGTTGTTGTAGATGCACTCTCAAGAAGTGATGAAGAAGTGGAGGCATTACTCTATGCCATTTCTATTACCCAACCTGAATGGATAATTGAAGCAAGGGAGGAATGGAAGAATGACGAAGAGGTGTAGACACTCATTCAAAAGTTACAACAAGATCCCAGTACATCTAATACATTTATATGGAAAATGATTCATTTTGTTACAAATATTGCTTATATCTATGTAAGAACTCCCAACTGAAACCAAAAGGTTCTTTTGGAATTTCACACCTCTCCTTTATGCCACTCAAGATTTTTAAAAACTTACCATAGGGTCAAGAAATTAAATATTCATAAGTTTGTGGCATAATGTTTGGTTTTCCAATAAAATAAAGTTGAGGCAATTAATAAATGAGGTTTGTTACAACCTTTATCCATTCCAAGTTAGCGTTGGGAGGAGTTCTCTATGAATTTTATCACAGGTTTACCCAAGTATGAAGGAAAGAGTGTCATCATGGTGGTAGTTGATAGACTTACCAAGTATGCACAATTTTGTGCACTTTCTCATCCTTTCAAATCCAATACAACTGCTACTGCATTTATGGAAATAGTTCAAAAGCTACACAAAAACCCAAAGATTATTGTAAGTGGCAAGGATCCCATTTTCACTGGAAATTTTTGGACATAATTATTTTCTTGTCTTGGTACTCAATGAGCTCATAGATCATCTTATCATCCCTAATATCATGGGAAAACTGAGATAGTGAATGAATGTTTGGAAGTATACCTTCATTGCTTTGTATCTAATAAACAAACAAAATGGGTCAAGTGGTTACCTCTAGAAGAATGGTAGTATAACACTTCCTTCCAAACCAGAACAAAAATGACCCCATTTGTAACACTTTATGGATATCATCCACCTTCCATCACAACGTCTTTAAGAGAAAATTCTAAGGTTTGGTTAGCGTAAGATCACATCAAGCATCAACAACAAGTTCTCCAACTCTTAAACGATAACATGACTCTGGCAGAAAATTGAATGAAACAACAGGAATATCAGCACCACAGTGAAAGAAGTTTTGATATAGGTGATTGGGTATTTTTATAGCTACAACCATAAAAAAAAAAGTCCCTCAAGCAAGATAAAAAGGAGAATAAATTATCACCCAAGTACTATGGTCCTTACAATGTGTTGCAAATGATTGGTACTATGGCATATAAATTGGAGTTTCCTACATCTTCTCGAGTACACACAGTTTTCCATTTTTCATGCTTAAAGAAGGTTATAAGTGACAAGCTCCCAGTTCAAACAATATTGCCAGAACTTGATGAGGAAGGAAAAATCATATTAGAGCCTTAATAAATCAAGGAATCAAGAACCGGACAGCTACAAAATCGATCAATTTCAAAGTATATCATTAAGTGGAAGAATTTACCAGTTGAATATTCCACATGGGAGGATGAGAATTTTATACAGAAGCATCCAGAAGTACTCAAGCATTGAGGAAAACACCTTTTTTAAGGAGAGGGGCATGTCAAGTCCCTATAATACTAGTGTATTACCCATATTATTATTGGTATGCCCCATGTAGCCCCCATATTGTTATTGTTGTGCCCCATAGAAGCCCATTATTGTTATTGTTGAGACCTCACATTATTATTTTTATTTAGGCCCTGATTATATTGTGACCCTTTATCCTCTTATATATACTGAGGTATTGACATTTGTATCATCTAATAATTGTTCATTTATGTGATGTCAAGGAGGTTGTCCCCTCAAAGAGGCTAATTTTCAAGTCCTTGATCTATCTTTTATTTTATTTTTTTATCTGGTTGCATAACATGTAATGTCTCTATTTCTAACCTCTGGCCAATTCAAAGCATGGTTATATTTAAACAAACTACCCAACACACAACGAAATATGCATTAACTAGTTCACACACATCATACTATACTTGGACTAGATCAAATGCCAATTGTGATTGGATTAAATCAACCCATCAAATGTGACCGAATCAAATCCATGAGGACCACATCAATGTGAAGTAACCATCAAATGTATTCCACCTTTAATTGATCCATCGCATAACACATTTCCTAATGATCAATTTGGACCATATCCACATGATTAATCATGTTTCATAACATCTTGAATACCATATCACAAAACTAAGCAGAAGACTATATCAAACACATCCAAAACCATGGGAAAATCACTGGTAAGAGCCTAAGGTTTTTGCTCTGCATCCTACAGGATGCGTCCATAGGTTTTGGGTTACAGGCGTTGGTTTTGCATTGGTAATGTGGGTTGAAATTATTGAAAACATAGATTACTCATGCTCGATATTCATTCTTCCCTTGTTTTAGGGAAAACGCAATTTATGCTCAGCTAGAAATACAAGCACCTAGATCGCATCAACCTCAACACCTCTTAGCACCATGCTAATCACATAAAATTCACAGGCACACCAACGCCATGCTACCAACACACAATTGGATTATTGTTGACATCAATGCCAACACCAGGCTTCAAATAATTGGAGTTCTGATGATAAATGCCTTGGGGGAAATCGATAATGGATTTGTCATGATGTTTTCCTTTGGGGAAGGTGATATTGGAGTTGTGATGTTATTTTCCTTGTTATAAAATGATATTGGATATGTGATTATGTCTACCTTTAGGGCAGATGATATTGAAGTGTGATGATATTTGCCTTGGTGGTAGATGATATTGGCGTTGTGATGATGTCTACCTTGGGGCAGATGTTATTAAATTTTTGACGATATCTTCATTAGGGGCAAATGATATTAGAGTTGTGATGATGTCTACCTTAGTGGAAGATGATATAAGAGTTATGATGATGTCAACCATGGTGGCAGATGATATTGAAGTTGTGATGATATTTTCCTTAGGGGCAGATGATATTGAAGTTGTGATGATATATGCCTTGGGGACAAATGTTATTGGAGTTGTGATTATATCTCCCTTAGAGGTAGATGATATTGAAGTTGTGATGATATCATATTTAGTGGAAAATGATATTCCTATTAACAATTTACTACCTTTGTGGTCGATGATATGCCCGTGTTCACTGGGAGGAGAGCCAACGGGGCTTATTTGGAGCTACACAAAAAGACTTCCTGGAGTATTATATATTCCACCGAGTGCTTGTTTCAACTAAGAAACCACTCAGTGAGTTGAAATTAAATATGGAGGAAAGACTAGCCATACAGATAAGTATCAGTCTTAAAGAATCTATTGATGAAAGTGTGGTTTCATTTGCATTAAAATTTTTTTTATTAATCTCATAAGAATTGTGTGCTTATGATGTAGGTGAATCGGTAAACTAAGTAGAAAAGATATATGAGTTTGATTTCAAGCAATGTCAGAGTGGTGTAGCATAATAATAGTGGAGTTGAAGGCTTCGGGAACTAAGCCATTGTGGTGACACTGGAACCTTGTGATATGCATTGATCATCATGCCATATGTTGTGAAAAATGTGTTACAATGTTAGATTAAGCCAGAGGGATGCCTTGGATATGAGACTCCATCAAGAGCCTTTCTGTGTGAGGAATCCTTGCCAAGGAATAGATTTCTTGAAGGACTAGATTGGCACATAACGAGATGCTTGAACTTCGAACGTTTGTAGCTACACAAATGAGGAAACTTGAGTGAACTAATTTTCAAAAAAATCATTCGCGTACTAATTGGGATTAGAAATGAATTGGATGTGTAATAGGAAGCAACGAACTAATAATGTTCCATGTGGAAGCCTTGAGGACCAACGGAAAATTGAACATAAATGTGTTAGAATGTCATATGGTCTAGAGGTAGCTAGATCATGAAATATGAAAGACATTGCTTAAAGTGGAAACTCAAAACATGGAATATGTCATTGATTTAAAGAGTTGTGTATATATGAAGTTCACATATGTATTTTGTGTTCTATTTATAGAACACTGAGGACAATGTTTTTTTAAGGGGGTGGGTTTGTAACAACCATTTTATATAACCCTCATGTAAATATCACTATGTGAATTTTTGGAAGTAAATAAATGTAAAATTGATAGTTATGGTTGACTTGGAGGAGTAGAAACATATTCATAGCGTTGAGGAGGAGTTTCTTGTGCAAGCGATTACCCAAAACCACACCCACTTCGTTTATTTTTCCCCATCTATCTCCCATTCAAATTAATGGGATATTCAGCAAGCATTAAAGTTGTGTATGGACTATTTGAAGTAAAGGATGAGGCCCATGCAATTTCCGTTCTCACGGAATGTGTTGAGAGAAAATCAAACACACAAAAGTAAACATAGGGGAGTAGGCAGTGAGGGAGACGAAAGGAAGAAGAAGCAGAAAACAAGAATGCATGGGAGCAAGCAAAGCACACAAAGCATAGAGAAGATAGTGAAGGATCAGGAGCATTTGGATTGTTGCATTAGAGAAGTAGCTTCAATCCAATTCCCTGTGTTGGGACATTGTTCCCTATAAATTCAATGTGGCTAGTGGTCACATGTTGATGATGGATCAACTAGTGAAGACTCGGTGGAGACAATGACTCACTTAGTGCTTGTTGAGTAAGCTGATAAAACCTATAAGTGCTTGCTAGAGAGCTGGTAAACCACTTATATCTTGTTTAAGGGGTTGATAAACCACTAGGGTGCTTGTCGGAAGGCTGATAAACCACTTGGAAGGTTGAGACACTCACATTCTTGTTGAAATGGGTTGATAAACCACTAAGTTCTTTCCTTGGAGGATGATAAACTACTTAAGTTCTTTCCAATTAATTGATAAACCACTTGGACAGTGGGCTTTGGACTCCTACAATGCTTTCCTTGAAAATCTAGATGATAAACCACCCATAGAGTTAGATCATTCTCCTGGGACTAAGCAAAACTTCACTGAACCTTGGATGAAATAGTGGATAAACTACTAGGACAATGAATTCCTCCTCTTCCCTATCTGACTTGTTATTGGTGTGAAACTCCATTGATCAATTAACTCCTTAGAATCTCTATCTATCTAAGGGGTGGTCAAATGCAAGAAAGACTGTAGTGTAGCTGGCCCAAGGTTGGGTGGATATTTAAAGACCCTCTCTCTATTGCCAGCCATTCAAGTTAATCAAATAAGTGTATTTAATCATGTATATATTTTTTCTATGGATGATTAATAATGTCTAATATGTGATATGAAAGTGTGTGGATTAACACTAGCAATGAGGAATGTTGATATACTTGTATACTGATAATGAATGCATGCTTATATTTTCTCATGGTTATTGTGGTTTCATAAAACTCTCTGCTACTGTCATTGATATAAGCTACAGAGTTAGATACATGAATAAGCATGGTTTCTTAATGAGTTTAACAGTATACCAACGTGGTTTAAGTGCATTGGTCTTTTTCCCTTGTTAAGGTATGAATGTTGCATGCATTTGCTATTGGGCCTTGTCCCCTTTCCTGTCTTAGAAGCTATTGTTTTCTAGTTTTTAGAGGCACTCACCCTCGTTACTATTAATCACTCACCATCAAAAACTTCTTAACCTTGACCCATTGATACCATAAGTGCGGAGAACTAAATTTTTGGTAATAACCCTCCTTTGTTGGTAAAATGCAATTGGAAATGTCTCGTGGGCTTGTAACCCTAGGCTCTGTAAGTAGATTTTGTAACAACCATGGTAAAAAATCCATGTAATAAATTTAATAATGGAAAAATAAGACAAAGGTCACGGGACACGTATTCCAAGCTGAATGTTGGGCAAAACATCCTAGTGGGTGTTCATTTGGTTTATTATGGCTAAGGAAATTGGTAAAGGCAATGGAAAAAGCATTGAAAAGGAAAAGAGGCATTAATTGGCATTTATTTATGAAAATAATGGAAAATAGGAGAAAATGAAGGTGAAAGGTCACAAGTCACATGTGAGGAGGAAAAATAAAGGAAATTAAAGAAAACAGAGGCCTCGTTGATAAAAATACTTCTAAGGATCAGTTCACAACCTTTTGTTAGTTTAGTTTTGGAGCTCTCTTTATTATATTTCTCTCTCATACTCTTGCACACTTAGAGAATTATTGGAGTACTTTAGCATTAGAGAAAGGAAAGGAAAGGAAGGAAAAGAAAGCAAGGAAAGAAAGGATCAAGCAAGGAGGAGTTTGACCAAGCGGTTATAGCGGGATTACTTTGTAGGTATCAATTTGTGTGTATGATTTCCTTGCTATTTTTGGCATGCATGGTACATTCATGTGTGTATTTGGTTCTCTTGTATCATTTGCATGAGTTTTTCCAGGCATGACAATGGTTTCAACCTTGCATTTTCGTTTTCAACTAGCCATGGTGTGATGGAGTTATTTTACTTGGTTGAGCTTTGGATTGCCAAATGGTTTTGGAACCAAGTGAGATGGTCTCAGGAAAATTCCCAAGGGCCTAGAAATCCCTTGACTGGCCATGGAAGGATATGCGGTAAAGCCTCCGAGTGTAGACATGAAAATTCCTCAAGGTATTGGTGAAGAAATCTTGAGGCATTCAAACTTGTTTAGGGCATACTGATCCCTTGACCAGTTTTGTTGGGATTGCGGTGAAGCCTAGTTGGGTAGGTGCTTGCTTCAGGCCTAGAAATCCGTTGAAAAATAATGGCAGGATATGTGTTAAATCCTAAGGAATCCTGGTTGTTTTGTTGTGAGTCCGAAATCCATGCTTAGAATATGGCATGAGGGTGATTAGATGAAAGAAATATTTGGTTCAACCCAATCTATGGTCAGGTGGTATGTAGAAGTCCCTGACTTGGTTGTATTTTGCATATGTTAATAAGAGTTATTTTGCTCTTGCATTTCATTAGTATTTATGCTTGTTATTATCTAGATTTGATGGTTATTCTATCATTGCTATTATTTTGGTTATATGTTAGTTATAAACATGGTTTTATGACAGACTTTATTTATGGCTCTCATCATGTTTTGATTGGTAAATGAAGGGTTAATGAATGTATGACCTAATATATAATAATAAATCTAATATGAGTGGGCATCATACCTTCTTAAATATTTTAGATAAGTATGAGACCCCTGTGTTCAAATATGTAATTATCACTTGTAGACTACCTATTCATTATGTGTTTGACGGAATGTCTATCTTGGTTAGGCCTTCTTAGGCCAAGCTCTTGTCTAATTTTTACATTAATTGCATTTTCCTTGTGTCATTCATCATTCTAGAAAGTTTTATCAAGTTCTAGGCAGAGGTATGGATCCTAGACCTAAACAGGTGGCTCAAATCTTGGTGTCACATGCACAGTTGTTTCGGGTGAAAGCACCCTAGGGCTTTGAGTTAGAACCCCAACAAATCAGAAGAAAACTAAAACAAGAAATACTCATACAACTCAGACAAGATGCTTATATTATCAAACTATGTAAGAGTGACTGTACCTATATTTCCTACGTTCGAGTAGGTCCCGCAAGGTTCAGACCCTCTACAACTCCCGATGTTCTTCAAAACTGAAAATCATTCAATTCGGACATACATAGCAGTATCGAAGTAAAGCATATTCACAAAATTAAATTTATATAATATAAACAAATGATTGATCATACATCAAAATGACATTCATATATGAATTAATACATAATTTGATGCATAAACATGGTTACTCTCGGAAACAAGACAACATTTCTTTTATTGCAATAAGCTATAAATAACATGGAGAGAATTCACCTAAGTATTTCTCTAGATCCAAGCGGAACCTTCCTCCAGATTCGTCCTATCCCAACCTTCAACAATCTTCTTCCATCACCAACACCATTATATCTCAAGCAAAAGGAAGGATATCTATAATCAAGGAAACAAGGGTTTCATAAAGCTTGGGGAAGTGCATGAGGCATAGGGATTCATCAGACTCAGTAAGGGATAATCTCAGTATAATAACTCTATCTCTTCTCCTCCTTAAGGCCTTCCCATAGAGGTCTATTTATACCTCTCCCATTTATTTTTTTAGTTGGGATACAGTTGGGCCATGGGCAATAGGAGGTAAACAACAAGTAAAACCCGTGAACTCGGCCCATAATTAAATAACTTTAATTTTTTTAAGTGTTTTAATACATATATGTGGGTTGGGTATTGACTGACCTGTGTGTACATGCTTTTAGATCAGGGAAAAGTAGCATACAAGGTATAAAACATTGTTTTTTATATATTTGGACCAATTCTAGAAGGAGGGGTTGCCCTAGGCCATAAACAAAGCATCTCATATACCAAGAATGGTAAATGGTGCTATAACAACAAAATTGGGTAACTTATATTAAATTCGTTGGGATGCAAGGTTATCCATGTGACTAGAGGCTTAAATTCATTGGATTTCCTTTTTATGCAAGTGAGTGGGAGTCCAGGTCAGTGAAAAAGCAGTCTAGCTCAGGGCCTATGCACTTGGAGTGGTTGTTTAGCTTATGGGGGTCCTATAGCTCTTGAGGGAGGTAGTAAAGTTTTGGTTGGCTGATTCCACTTCCTTAATTGTACCTAGGAGGTTGATTCATATCATAATAACTCTTCATAACATATTTACCCTAGTGGACCAATGAAATTTGGTAAGTGTGGGAGAAAGGTGTTGCGGGGTGGTATCAGAGCATGGTTCAACACTTCGACTGGATGGGCAGAATTTAATTGCATGCATGCATGTCAGTTGTATATGTATTTTCTATGAATTTTTATGGTCATGGTTGTCATGCATGAGGTCATGGTATGCACTTGGTATTGTCATGCATGAGGTCGATATATTGTTATGATTATACATGTATCATGCTAATTTGGTTGATCTTGTAGACGAGGTATTCTCCCTTGAACTATATTGAGGTATGTTGGTTATGTTTATGTTTGGTTTATCTAACATGGTGTACTTGCAAAAAGAACAAGATCAAACATGAAAAGCAAAATGGTGGACTCTAGTTCATGTGATTCTCCCTATAGATCAGATGAGCAGCATGGAGGTGTGTACTCTTTGGACATACTAGACACTTTGAGAAGCTTGAAGGCATAGATAAGAAGTTGTAAAGAAGATAATGACAGAATCATTCAGTAGCAAGAGAGGCTTGTCAGGGCATATGAGAAACAAACAAAGGTCAGTGCACTTATCCTTCAGAGTTTGTCAAACATGTCGACATAGGGACCACTTAGGATCAATCATGGATAGGAGGACATGACTAATGGAGCATATGGTAGCAGATATCATGGTGGGAATAGGTTAGATAGAAACAGAATAGTCAGAGATGGAAGTGTTTTAGATACACCTGATAGGAGAGGCAGTGGACATGGGCTTCACTCTAGTTTCAGTTCAAACGCATCATGGTAATCATCATTATCATCCTTATAGGAGGAGTGATAGGGGATATTTTTGGGATGGGTTCAAGAAATCCAAGCCACCTACATTTGATGGAGAGTTGAAGAAGTTGGAAGATGAAGAGTCACAGCTACTCGGAATGAAGAAGTTTTTTGAGTTGCATGATTACACTGAGAACATGAACGCCAAGATAGCTATTTTCAACTTCAAAGGGAAAGCAAACATTTTGCGGGAAGATGTGAAGAAAGTTAGAGACATCATGACAGAGGAGTTGATTTGGCATGAATTCAAAAGACGTTTTAGGAAGAATTACTTGTCAGAGAGGTATTATGATAGTAAAGACAAGGAGTTCTATGAGATGAAGATGGGATCAATGACAAATGAGGAGTACACGACTAAGTTTCTAGAGTTATTGAGGCGTGTACTATATCTTAAGGATGAGAAAGCCAAAGTTCAGAGATTTGTTAGTGGATTACCATAAGAATTTAAGGATCAAATTGAGTATGGTGAGCCTTGATCACTGGAAGAAGTCATTGGGAAATTGAAGCACTATTATGAGCAATCAAAGTGTAAGATCGAATCTAAGCAAGGTTGGAAAGGGAATGACAAAGATAAAGGTAAATGGCCACCAAAGCGAACAAGACCTCAAGATGTCGGTGAGAAAGAAAATGTTGTTCCTTGCAAGAAGTTTAATGCAGTTGAGAAGGGACATGGGTGGCAACCTAGAGAGCAGCAAAATAAAGGCGGTGGTAGGGGAGAGTTGTAGTGTTAGATATTGTTACATATCCAGTTGGGAGCATCCCTCCCATCATCCATATCAATACTTTTAGGGCTCATCAAACCCTAATTCAGTTGATACATGCCCTAGATAAGTCAAAACTTTGAATGCCTCCTTCCCTAATAGTTTCATGGCTTGAAGACATCCTAAAATGACTCCTAGAAGGACCAGTGCAGGTAGGCCCATGCAAGGGTGCTCTGCAGAGCACTTAGGCGCACTTTGACCTGCACTGGGCGAGTTTGAGTGAAATTCACATAGGGTTTGGGGAATATTCTTATCTTTTGGATCCTTCTCGAATATTACCACACTTATCATCACCTATGAGCTCGAAAATGGATGAGGAATGAGTTGAGATACCTACTATCCTCTCATCACTTTCTCCATGGAACTAATTCTAAGTATGGAAGGCCATTAAATACCCTCATTAATGACAAAACCTCCTCCATACTCCTATAAATTGACCACTCATCTAAGTGATCAGTGGCTGGACTTTGATGAATTGTAAGGAGATAATGTTAGTTTGAGAATTAAGACTATTGTAAGTGTCGTTATGCTACTGGAACCAAAGTTGGAGGAGTGACCTCGAATCAGGCTTCATGGTTGTAATTATTCCTTTTATTCAATAAAGTTTTTACACCTTTTTCCATATGCTTATCTTGATATGTGATGCTTATATTTGTGAATGTATCTGATTCCATTTACTTGTAATCAATAGATCTTTTGCTTTGGTTGGTTCTTTGTCTTCTGTTGATGTTTATAGGTACTTCTCAAGCATGTTAAGTATGGGAAGGAGCAAAAGCACCGATACAAAGGAGGTAAGAGGAAATTGAAAGTACAAGTATGTCCTCTCATTCTTTTTTTCTTATCTATTGTTTATAGAAAAAGGTTAAAGTGCTTTAAACTGTTGTTCTAGATATGGCTACTTATCTAGGGAAATAGTATTTATCTGTAGATACCAAATTCTTCATAACAAATTGGTGACTCCAATGGGGAGTCAATCATCATTCCAAGAATATTATCCACATCCTAGGACACCCTAGTAGACCTTACTTGCTTTCATTGATCTTATTTCAGCTTTTTCAAGTGTTTTTTGGTCAAAAAATTGAGGTTAGATGACTCTTAAGTGGCCTCTCAAGAATCAACATAGGCTTGGTCAGGGGACAGTGCTCTGCATAGCACCCTTGAGTAGAGATAGTGCTCTGTAGTGCAATTAGGACCTATTTGACCTACGTTGATCCACCTTAGGTCATTTTTGCACCTTTGGATAGGGTTTTTTTACCAAATGTATTTTGTTTGATTGCTTGTTGAATGATCAATGAGTGTCATGTCTCTCAAGATTCTATCTCCTTTGCTAGCCCTACTTTGACTTGATTTATTAATGTTTCTTAAATGATTTCTTTTTCATTATCAATTCATCGTCAAAATTATATTATAGTCGATTAATCTTTGTTTGAAAGAAAGTGTCGTAAAATTATTCTTTTCCTTCAAAACATAATTGTTGTAAAGTCTTCGTTCTTGCAAAACTATTAATTGATTGTACAAGCATTAGTTTCCTTTTTGTTCATCTAAACATTAAAGGAAATTGAAAAATAAAAAATTGTATTTTCCATATTGTCATTTGTGAATGCTTGATAGGAATAGTTAGGGAAATTGCGTGAGATGTGCTCTTTGCTCTTTGTCAAAGATCTGATTGCTCTATCCCTTTCTAGCTAAGGTTTTCATTGTTCAAATTGAATAAAAAGAATGTTTATCATAATAGTTGAATTCTAGGAAGTGAAAACATACATCACGTGGTGAACCTTGAAAGGCAAATTGTTAAGAAGATCAACTTAAAATTCATCTGAATTAACCTAATGGATCATTGTCAACTAATGCAAAACATTTAGAGGTTCTAGGCTAGAGATGTGTTCCAGAGTCGTAAAACATAGGAGCTATTGCTAACTTGTTTGTGATACATTCTGTGTGTGATACCTCATTCCACATACGTGAGTATATCGTAGCTCATTCGCGTAGTTTTGGGTATATAGGGTGCTGTTACAGTACGTAAAGTATATGGGAATGCTCTCACTATGCGGTTTTGTGTTAGACAACGCTAATACGGATTGGGCCTCCACGTACTTTTGGGTATATATGGGAGGACAACACTAGGTTTCTATCCATCCTTAGGTAATCGAGTCAGTTGCCTTGTACAATGCGATACACCAAACACAACATTCGAGGAGATTACCTGCGCATACTTCTCGGTTCGTCGGGAGGTATTCTGCAGTTCATAGTTACTTGGTAATCCTTTTGCCTAGATCATCCCTATTTTGATTTGTTTTGTTATTTTGATTAAAATAAATTTAATTGATCGTAGATAACATCCTCCCCACTTGCTCCTTAGCTGATCTTAGGTTGAGACATATGGCAACAAATCCGGAGTCCACTTATCAAGGAATTCCTTTTGATGGGAATCCTAGTCCTTTTCCTCCTTTTGGAAATATTGGTTCTCCATATATGGCTACATTGTCCCTTCCAGGATTTACCATTGGCTTGCCAATATGGTTGTTTTCAACCTCCTTGGTTCAAAATTTCATGATTTCTCTGCAATCGAGTACTCCTCAAACCAGACAAAATCAACCTCCAGTTGATCCTAAAGTTGACCCTTTGCCTTCTTCCTTGGTTGTTTCTTCCTCCCCTTCTTCCTCTTTTCCTAGTGAAAGTATTAGTACTAGTAACCAAATGGCTAAGAAGAAGAAGAAAGGAAAGAAGAAGAAGAAGAAGCAAATTTAGCAAAGGGGAAACCAAGCAACCATTTCTTTGAATGCAACATCTGATGAGAAACTGTCCATCAAGCCTCACAAAGTTCAATATCCATGCAAACTTTGTGCGTGAGACCATCTTCTTCGAAATTGTTCTAGTATTCCTCAGATATTAGAAGAATGGTCTTCCTGTTCACATCATCCTGTGTCATCAACTTCTAGAGATCATGCTGGTGACACACCATCAACTAGTGGTATTAAAGTTCATGGAAATAAGGGTAAAGTTAAGTTTCCCTGTAGGTTATGTGAAAGGAATCACCCCATTCACCTTTGTCCCTATCTGGATGAAGCCCAAAAAGTGTTGGATAAATGTCCTACTTCTCTACAGCGACTTCCATCTGGTTACTGGAGACTCTCCCTTAATCCTTCACTAGTTGATAAAGTGATTGACCTAAATCAACCATCGGTCAAACCCACTCTCTCTGAATGTGAATCCAATGAGTCTATATCTAACCCATCACAAGTCGAGGAAACAGTTGACCCAATTTCACCTTCAGTTAATCATACCTTTCTCGAAGAGAGTGAATATGATACCACTCAGGTTCTTTCCATTTCTTCAGATTCCAATGAGCTTGGGGGCAATCCTCCTATTCCATCAAGACAGGAAGAAAATCCTCCTGCTCTAGTAACTCAAGGGGTTAATTCTCCCATTTCTACAGTACCCCCTCCAAGTAGTCTGGTCACTTCCTTTGATTGGAATCAACTAGCAGGATGTTGTCTTCCTTCTTATGTGCCTGTCCATATCATAGTATAGGTTTGTAATATGGTTGTATCTGGCACTATTATAGATGAAGGTGCATCTGTGAGTATCCTTTCCTCCATTGCTTGGCAAGCGCTCGATTCGCTGCCACTTGTGCCTGTTACCCAGAATCTATTGGCTTTTAATAGAGGAACCAGTCAACCATTAGGGATCCTTCTTTAGTTGCATGTTACTTTCAAAGTAAAAATCATTTATCTGAATGTGATGGTAGTCCCAGACCCTCTAGATTACAATTTACTTCTTGGGCACGACTATGTTTATGATATGGGAGCTATTGTTTCAACACTCTTTTGAGTGATTTGTTTCCTGCATGAAGGCAGAATTGTCACCATTGACCAGCTTTCATTTCCTGGTCCAAATATGGCTTCCATTCAACCATCTTCCCTAAATGGTCCTTTTGTCCCAATGGTATCTTCCCTGCCATGGGTTAATAATGTGGCAACCCGTTCCATGCCTACATCAACTAAAAATCAATTCAGTGATGTTATACATTATGTACTATGGGCATTGGAAGCAGATCTCAGTTTCCTTGCTACGGATCCTTTCCAAAGAATTTCTCTCCCATCTGATGAACACCTCTTGGAAGTCATGACCTCTTATGGGTCATGATCAAGGAATATGAACATATTTCGTTGTCTTATGTCAACCTCATTAGAAAATGAAACCAAGGCTATAAGAATAGTTCCTGGTCTTATGTCAACATCGTTTAAAAATTAAACAAGGAACATCAGGATAGTTCTTTTACTTTGTCAACCTCATTAAAAAATGAAATAGGTCCCAGAGCAAAGTTCCTTGTCTTGTGTCAAGCTCGTTAAAAAAAAACAAACGATGAATTTGAGCAGAGTTCCTTGTATTGTGTCAAGCCCATTAAAAAAAATGAAACAAGGTCCCCTGGAGAAAAGTTTCAATTCAAATCTTTGATTAGATCTCGTAAAATTAAATGAACCTTCATTCCATCCACCTGATAGCCACTAGTAGTCTACTTAGGTGAATGCAATGAAGCTTGGGGGCCATGCACCTAGAATCGAGTCATCATGCTCGGGGCATGTAAACCAATTCAAGCATATTTTTTGTTTCAAGCTTGAGTAAAAATGAAACTGAATCCAAGCATAGTTTTTCATTTCAAGCTTGTCTAAAAAGGAAACTGAATCCAAGCATAGTTTTTCATTTCAATCTTGTGTAAACATGAAACAGAATCCAAGCATAGTTTTTCATTTCAAGCTTGTGTAAAAATGAACCCATTTCCATTTTAACCCTCGTGATTTCCATTCTATCAGCCTTTTCCATCAAATGAACCTTGGTTTTTCTCCTTCCATCGTCACTATCTGCTTGGCTGATCATACGCTTTCACTTGGTTGTTTGACCCCTTTTAAAGAACAGTTGCAATGAGTGGTCTTATTGGCCAACCTCGTCACATAAATCAACATGTTTTGAGAAGTTCCAACGTCACCAGAACTAGTTGCAATCCTAGACACCACTTGTTCCATAAAGTGGAATCCTCTTTAAGCTCTTTTCAGACTCTCGAAACATGGAAAGGTTGTTGAGCGCTTGTCCTTTTCAGCTCGTTAATGGATTGGAAACGAAATCTACTCAGTATAAGTTTAACCCTTTTCCGGACTGAGATAGATTATTTAAAAAAAGGGAATGCGTTGATCGAACATGGTCAATAGGTTCTCTCTCGTATTATTTTACTCTTTTTCGAACTTGAGACACAAAACTATGAAAAAGAACTTGTGTATTTTTATTTTTGTCCCTTTTCAAACTCTCTAAACATGAAAAGGACCGAGTTATCATTATCATTAGATTCGTTAAAACATCAAATAGAGACAAACATGTCCGTCATGACAAGACCGAGTTTCACCTTCGCTAGACTCGTTAAAACCTCACATAGGGATGGATTCACCTGAAGGGTGGAATTATATAACAAGCATATGTTATCCTCCTCAAGCTTGATAAAAAATAAAGAGGTACTAATTAGCAATGAGTAGGGAAAATGGGAAAAATGGGTAAACCACTTTATGGTAGCAGGTCGCTCTTGAACATGACACTTTCACTTCATCTCCGTGACTATTTGGGTTGGGTTATCTACTTGATGGTTATCATACCTATGGTCTATCACACCATCCATCACTTTTGTTTTGGGTCAATGTTGCCAATTCATTCAAACTATTTGGGTGGGGCTATCTCCTTGATGGTTATCATACCGATGGTCTATCACACCATCCATCACTTTGGTTTTGGATCAATGCTGCCAATTCATTCAGTGTCATCAATATGTTCAAGAGAAGTCAATAACTCATAAACCTTCATTTTTATGACCTCCATTCATGAACCTTATGTCATCAGTCAAATTCCATCTCCAAAATCATTACACTCATTTCGTGTCATTGATGTGGGATACATCAAGGCCCTCTTGCAACGAGTCGCTTCTTGTCGACAATAGCTCATTATCCAAGAAGTTGACTTAGAAACACCCTTCCAGTACCTTGACGCTTGCTTACATCAATGGCAGGTTTCTCACTTCCAGCGATATGTTGACATCACTGGCCTTCGACTGAAATACTTTGTATGGTGTTTGATGTCAAAACATAAATTCACACCATGTAGAATGTGCTGCAGTACCTTGAGGATCATTATCATTATCGGTGATTTCTCTCGCGTCTGTTAACAGCTTACATCATTGGATGGTAATCAGATGGTGTCTTCCCATTTTTTACTTCAGATCACATATTCACATGGTTAGACTTGTACTTGAGCAAATAATTGAACAAGATAGAAGACCTCAAATCTAGTTTCATCCATCCGGGCTGCGATTTCAAGAAAGTACCAAATCATCTGTACAATGGCTTTACATTGATGGTCATTCGATCATGGGTCTATATCTGTAGGCGACTGTCTATGTATTTGTAATGAAAGTTTACATGCTGAGCATGGGTGTTGGGATAAGAAAAAGGTATGATTGCTCTTCATAAAATGCTTCATTTATCATTCATCCTTATAAGATTATCTTCGTTTGTGATTAAAATGAGGAAAATATCGGCTAAATTTGGATGAAACTATTTTGTGATAGAATAGGCAATGTGGTATGAAAAACTGATTTTTTGTTATCTTTGTATGTAGAGATCCGAATGGGGAAAAAGTTGTTCAATTGGTAGAACAACACGAGGCCATAAAAGGGAAAAGCTACAGCATCTTGGACAGACAAGGAAGTGGAAGATCAGTTTGAACATTCCTATTTTATCACATGATCAAATTTTATATTGCAAAATCCTCAAGATCCCCTAGTCCTGAGGATTCACTTCTATGCAGTTTCTCTTTTATGTTATATATAGGGCTGAAAGGCAATTAGATACAGTTCAGACTTGGATAATCTGTAAATTATTTTTGGAAACATATACGTTGTTATATCAGTGACTCTATTAGTTGTTACTTGCAATTAATGAAAGAAGGTTGTGTTTGATGAATCTTTGTATTCTGAGTTCTTATTGAGCAAAGGCTTCTAGCGACTCTGGGCCCAGTCACAAGAAGTTCCACTTCTCTTTTGTGTTATAGTTTTATATTTAGCCTTTGCTATTGATTTAATGTCCAGTTATTTCATTTATCGTGAAGATTTGTAATAGTGATTCATATTGTTGTTCAATTAGATTCAGAGTGAAGCCGTGAGATATACTTCAGTAGTGCTTTGATTGGAATGAGTCAATTCGTGTTGATAGAAGATTGTTGTTCATTTGAATAGATGTTATCATGGATCTTGAGAGACAAGAGTAATTAACTTCTATAGATTGCAATATAGATCATTTGCCATTTAGGAATCCTTTATTGTTATTCGTTGTTCAATCACTGATTGTTTATTGTTGTTCACTTACTGTTGCTCTTCAATTACTGATTACTTTTCAATTACCAATTGTTGATTGTTGTTCACTTACTGTTGTTGTTCAATTGGGAAATGCAGATTGATTTGGGTTGTTATAGATTAATAATGTTGTTTAATAGCTATATTTTCTTTACCTGATTGAGTACAATCAGTCTTCAGTTTATTTGAACAATTCTAAGTGTAATTCTTATTTGCCTTCAGTTTCAATTGATTTCGGAACAAATTGCATAGAATTGCAAAGTGTGTTGAGAGTATTTCTTCTATAGATAGTTCTTTTCATAATTGTGTGAATTGAATTGAAGAATTAGCCTTTGGTGATTGCAACGATTCATTATTAGATAACCTCTAGATTCACTGCACATATTGTGCTAGCACTCTTGAGATAAAAAGACTTACCTCGGGTTTAAAACTAATGTAGGGATTATGATTGCCTGTAAAAAGACATCTTAGTGAGCCAACATTTTGGCACCATTCCCGGGGAGAGTGTTTCAAGTGATTTTTTTTATTTCCTTGTTGTAGGAGAATTGGATTTATAAATGGAAGGTAAGAACCTGTGTACCTAACAAGTAAAGTGCTGGCTTACCTACCTACTTTATAGCAAAACTTTAGAGGTTAAATAGGAATTTGTTTTTATGAGTGACTAAAAATAAAAAGAAAGAAAGAGAGAAAATCCTCCAACAAAACCCACAAAACCCAAGGGATTGGTCAACCTTGGGAGAATGACCTTTATAGACAAAACCATAAGAAGAGAAGAGTCTCAAGCATCAGTAGGATTCCAATCTATACCTGGAAAAATTTCTATTGTTATCCCTCAAACAGCAGGCTCACCATTTGCAAATCATGTTGAGATTCAAAGCCAAGTAGGAGGATCGGAATAGAGTTTTCAAGCTACAATAAGTTTACACTCTAGTCCTCTACAAGAGGGAAAATCATGTAGCTTTAGAGAAGGAAAAGGAGAAACTAGTGGGGCTGCTCAAGCAGAACCACAACTGTGTAAACAAGGATCTCTTGATATTCCAAACCGAGGAAGTGTTGTAAAGCGAGCTCTGGTTGCTAACTCTCTTCTTACTCTAGAAGCACCTCTTGAAATCCCCGAAGATTATTGGCATATCTTTGATCAAATGGCAGATCAGCCACCCCAACGTCAAACCTCAACATTAGAGTACCCCATAGTCGACCAGGTGGCCAATGCCCCTATGAAGGCTATTCCTCTATAGAGCATCCCAACCTTCCATGGGATGATCACAGAGGATCCTGATGCTTTCCTGTTTGAGTTTTATATGCTCTATAGAGGGTATGACTATACCACAGACCCCCAAAAGCTGAAATTATTCCCTTCCACTTTGAAAGGGGCAGCTCTGAGATGGTTTATGGGCCTATGTGGGCAAACCATCAATTCTTGGGATGAAATGAAAACCTTCTTCCTTAAAAGATACCAGGACTTTTGTAAAACTAGGGAACTAAAAGATTGGATTTTAAAGATGACTGCAAAAGATAATGAAACACTAGAAGAATATGTAGAATGATTTAATTATAATTTGCAGAGGTCTCCATAACTACCTTACCAAAAGAAGTCTTAAGAGTTATCTTGATTAAATAAATGAAAGAGGAATGAGTAGAAACTCTAAACTTAATGGGAAAAGGAGATATTTCTCAGGAAGATTATGATTAAATTATTTGTTTGTGTATCAGGTGTTCATGGGGAAGCACACGTACAAGAGAAGCTAGCTGAGATCCCATGAGCAGAGGAAGCAAACCACATAGTGGAGGTGTAACACGGATGGAGATCGACAACCTCCTGGAGATTTTAAGACGAACATCCTATGCACTCTTACAACACATATATATGTCCTACAAGCTAAACAAAAATAGGCTTTAGCAGAACAAAATTTGGCCATCTTCTGCCCACATTGTCGAAAGAAGCACAGCCAATGGGAATGCCCGTTAGACATGGTTCAGACGTGCGCCATCTGTACTAAAGATCATGACATTGAACAATGTCCGTCATTACCCAGACTGAAAGAAGTATTCAAAGAAGCAAAGGAAGAAACATAACTATTATATCTAATGAACCAGCGTTGACAATGGCAAGCTAAACCTACAGGTATGTCACAAGACGCACACCAATTCTTTCCTTCCTTGCAGTTTAATCAATAGTAGAACCTTGGGGCAGCCTAGCAAGGCCAATCACCCTACCCAAATTGGAAGAGCCCGCCATTCTCTATGACATCCTGGCCATCACAATATTTTCCAGGAAATGGCTGGCCGAATTCTCCTTTTACTTCTATTTGGCAAGGCAATCCCTATTAATCCCAGTGGCCTTCTTCCACCTCTCAAAATCTGAATTGGTCTGCAAATTGGCAGCGACCTCAGGGGATATCTAATGTACCTATGGGGACAGGCCCTCTGCCTCAACCCACACTATTAGCTCCTTATACATTACAACGGAATTCTCAACCGCTTCTACGGCCACAGTTACCAGCGGAGTCGAACCTGAATCCTAATAACATACCAGTCTAGTTGGTACATATTATTGAAAACCCAGAGTATGAGATTGAGCAAAAATAATGTAATGAGCTCAGAATGAGGTCAAGACATGTCATCACCCCTGAGGAAAATAGGGACTAGGCTTCAATTGAAAATGTAACACCACCTGTACATATTCCATCACTTGTACATGTTCCACCACTAATAAATAAAATTGAACCAAAGCAAGGGGAAGAAACAGATCAGCATGATGACCCTGAAAAACTTATAGTCACTTCTCCTTCATTCTCTGAAAGGCTAACGATACCTAAACCGATTGCCTACCCTGATTTCAATCTTGTAGGGGAACTAAAAAATTTGTGTATTAAGATCCCTCTCCTCCAAGCCATTCAAGACATTCCCATCTATTCCAAAACAATCAAAGAATTGTGTGCAAGGAAGCCTGTGAGGAAGGTAAAAACCTCACCCACTATCCATGTTGTAGGAACTTTATCCGATTTACTCCTGGGAGAGGAAACTCCAATAAAGTAGCAAGATCCTGGAAACCCCATAGTAACAGTTCAGATATATGGCCTCTCTTTTCCAAATACACTAGTTGATCTAGGAGTTGCCATTAACATATTAACAATAGAAACTTGTTAAGCACTTTGTATTACAACCTTAGAACCAACCACCACTTTATTAGAACTTGTTGACCGATCGGTGGTAAGACCATAAGGGAATTTACAAGATATCATAGTTTCTATTGACTCATGGGAATATCCAGTATATTTCCTGGTTATAAACCCAAGGAGTAGGTTGGATGGGAATCCTTTGATTCTAGGTCGACCTTGGCTGGCAATAGTTGATGCATATATTGGCTACCGAGAAGGCAACATGACTATTACAAAGGGGGATGCTGTAAAAAATCTGGTGTTATATCCTCCTACCAGGCCAAGTTTCCCCATTGTAAAAATATGTAAGTAACCACCAACGTACATGGAAGAGAGAATCCTTTCACCACTCACAGTAGTCTAGGCATTGGAATTTAAATATCAGACTGAAGATGACGTTATCAACAATTTTATAAATCAGCGAGCTAATATGAGTAATGTACAGCGTCAGATGTTGAGAGAAATCCTTGATAACGAAGCCATGGAAGATCCCCTGAAGGATACAGATGACCAGCATATTCAGACAATTGTTGGTCATAACAGCAAACCAGTTGAGACCAAGCCAGGCAAAGTTCTAAATATCAATGCTGATCTAGATAGCAAACAACAACAAAATCTTATCCAGGTATTGCAAAAAAATAAAGGGGCTTTTGCCTGGGATTATCTTGATATGAAAGGGATAAAGCCACAACTATGTACACACAACATTTATTCATAGAAGGATGCGTGACCCATCCAAAAGCCTCAACGGAGGTTGAACCCACACCTCAAGGATACCGTGAAAGAGGAATTGCAAAATCTACTAGATGTAAACTTTATTTATCCTATCTCGGATAGTAAATGGGTCTCTCCATTGGTGGTCGTCCCTAAGAAAAATGGGAAGTGGCGTATCTGTGTAGACTATTGAGATCTAAACAAGGCAACACAGAAATATCACCCCCCCCCATTCATTGATCAGGTCCTCGATACGTTGGCAGGGAAGCAGTTCTTCTCCTTTTTAGATGGCTTCAATGGTTACAATCAAATTCAAATTGCCCCTGAAGACCAGGAAAAAACAACCTTCACCTGTCCCTGGGTCACATTCGCATATAGGGTATTACCATTTGTCTTGTGCAACACCCCAGCCACCTTTCAGAGAGCTATACTAAGCATATTTGCTGATCTAATAAAAGAAGGACTGGAGATATATATGGATGACTTTACTCCATATGGGGATGATTTTGATCAAGCATTGCAAATGCTAAAAAAGGTTTTAGAACGATGCATCACTACCAGGTTATGTTTAAGCAATGTCAAGTGTCACTTGATGATGACCGAGGGCATGATCCTGGGACATTACGTCTCCACAGCGGGAATACAGGTAGATCCAACAAAAATACAGGTAATTATTTTACTGCCTACCACCTGCACTCAAACAGAGGTACGTAGTTTCCTGGGATATGCAGGTTATTATCGCAGGCTTATCAAGAATTTTTCACATATTGTGGCACATTTATATGCTCTAACTGGAAATGTTGATTTAAGCTGGTCTAACAAGTGTGACACAACTTTTGCAGGTTTAAAGAAACTAGTCTCAACAGCACCAGTATTACGTGGACCAAACTGGGAGCTTCCTTTCCACATCTCCACGGATGCATCAAATGTAGCTATAGGCATTGTCCTCTGGCATGAGGAGGACAAGAAACCTTATGCTATCTATTATATTAGCAAAAATCTCACTCCCGCAGAACTCAATTATACAATGATAGAAAAAGAATTCTTACCTGTTATTTATGCAATAAACAAATTTAGACACTATATAACCGCCTACCAAGTCTTTGTGTACACTGATCACTCTACCATTCAATATCTAGCTGATAAACCAATCACAAATGGTCAAGTAACATGATCGTTATTTCTTTTGCAGGAGTTTGACATTACTATTAAAGATCGTCCGGGGAAGGAAAATCTAGTTGTTGATTTTCTATCTCAAATCCCGAAGTTTAATGATCCATTGGCGATAGATGACTAGTTTCCAGATGAACACCTATTTTTTGTGGAAGTTAAGATGCCTTGGTACACAGATGTGGAAAATTATTTGGCAGTAGGGAAGCTACCTAAACATTTAACGACAAGAGAAAGAAAACTGATTGTTTAGCGCAACGCTCTGTTCTCTTGGATATGCGGATATCTTTTTCGTACAAGGGTCGACATGTGTATACGTAGATGTATCCATGAGGATGAGATCCATGACATTCTGAAGGCTTGCCATGATGAACCCTATGGGAGACATTTCGTAGACCGGAGGACAGGATATAAGGTATTACAAATGGGCTATTATTGGCCCACTTTTTTTAAGGATGCTAAAACATATGCTCAGGCCTGCGACAGTTGCCAAAGGATGGGCTAGCCTAGCCAATCTGACGAAACGCCTCTATAGCCACAATTAGTCATAGAACCCTTCAAGCGTTGGGCATAGGACTTCGTAGGTCAATTCTATCCACCATCCAATCAGAAGGCCTACAAACTGGTAGCCACAGATTATGTGACAAAATGGGTGGAAACAATAGATTTACCAAGAGCCACATAGGAATCAGGGATTAACTTCCTTTTTGGGATATTTTTGCGGTACGGATTACCACGAGAAGTGAGCACAGATGGGGGAAAGTAATTCACAGGACACAAGATTACTCTCACTCTCAAAAACCATCATATCACGCATAGGATCACTTCTTTGTATCCCCTGTAGGCGAACGGGCCGGTCGAAAGCACCAATAAGATTATAGAAGGAATTCTAACCAAGACAGTCTCAACACGCCGATGAGATTGGGCTGCTAGACTTCCAGAGGCCTTGTGGGCCTATCGTATGACTTGGAGGAATACTACTGGATACTCCCCCTACCAGCTTGTGTTCGGTAAAGAACCAATTTTTCCAATCAAATTCGAAATAAAGACTCTAAGAACGGCCCAGGAAATGGGTCTGGATTTGACAAAAGGCCAGAACAAGCACCTTCAACAAATTAATGAACTAGATGAGGCTCGATTGGTTTCTTTGTAGCAAACTGCAATAATACAATAGCAAAGGGGAAAATGACATGATAGCCTTATCAAGAAGAAAACGTTTCAAAAAGGGGATTGGGCACTTCTGTACGATTCTAGATTCCAGGACTTCTCGGGAAAGTTGCAAACAATATGGCTCAGCCCTTATGAGGTTCAAGAAGTACATAACAATAGTACTCTTACCTTGACTACCATAGACGGATCCGGCCATTACTTTAAGCTAAACGGGCATCGAGTGCGCCTCTATCATCAACCTCTTACCAAGGAGTCTTTCTGTGAGCAGGTACGCGAGGACCTCTCCATGAAAATTCTAGCTACAGGGAATGATAACCCAACAATGTTGTCTTTAAAAAATTGAAATTGCTTGACAAATTTTAAATAATGTACATACGTTTGTAGGCATCACTATGTAAATGTGAATTTTTTTAGGAAGTTTCATTTTCCTCTTCTTTGTTTTTTTTGTTGTTCAAACAATTGAACGTCTGTCGTTCAATTGATTGAACAACACATTTTCCTTGTGTTTTTTTCGTTGTTCAAACAATTGAGCGTTTGCCGTTCAATTGATTGAACAACACATTTTTCTTTTTTGATTTCACTATTTAAACAATTTAATGTTTTTCGTTCAATTGACTGAACATCACATTTTTCTTTTTTGATTTCGCTATTCAAACAATTGAACATTTGTCGTTCAATTGATTGAACATCACACTTTCCTTTTTATTTTTTTGTTCAAACAATTGAAATTTTGTCGTTCAATTGAGTGAACAACACAATTTCTTCTTTATTTTCATTGTTCAAACAATTGAACGTTTGTCATTCAATTGATTGAACAACACATTTTCTTTTTTGTTTTTTTTCGTTGTTCAAACAATTGAACCTCTGTCGTTCAATTGATTGAACAACACATTTTTCTTTTTTGATTTCGTTGTTCAAACAATTGAACGTTTGTCGTTCAATTGATTGAACAACACATTTTTCTTTTTTGATTTCATTGTTCAAACAATTGAAAGTTTGTCGTTCAATTGATTGAACAACACACTTTCTTTTTTATTTCATTGTTTAAAAAATTGAACGTTTGTCGTTCAATTGAGTGAACAACACAATTTCTTCTTTTTTTTTTGTTGTTCAAACAAATGAACGCTTGTCATTCAATTGATTGAACAACACATTTTCCTTTCATTTGTTTTCACTGTTCAAACTACTGAACGAATGTCGCTCAATTTATTGAATAGCGCATTTTCTTTCTTATTTGTTTTTGATGTTCAAACTATTGAACGATTGTCATTCAATAATTGAACAACGCATTTTTTCTTATTTGTTTTCGATGCCCAAACAATTGAACGATTTTCGTTCAATTGATTGAACATCATACTTTCCTTTTTGTTTTTCATTGTTAAAACCATTGAACGACTATCGTTTAATTGATTGAACAACACAGTTTGTTTTCATTTGTTTTCATTGTTCAAACAATTCAACGACTGTCGTTCAATTGATTGAACAACACATTTTGTTTTTATTTCGCCATTCGAACAATTGAACGACTGGCGTTCAATTGATTGAACAACATTTTTTTTATTTTTTATTGATTTCATTGTGCTAACGATTGAACGATTGTCGTTCAATCAATTGAACAACACTTTTCATTTTCTATTTTGATTTTATTGTTCAAACAATTGAACGATTGTCGTTCAATCAATTGAACCGCACTTTATAAGAAGCTAAATTTTGAATTTTTCTCATTTTTATCTTGATCATTATGCCATTTTCTTCTTATTTTATATTGCAAATAAGCACCATTTGAATTTATTTGTGCCTCTTCTAAATAAAAATGGTAATAACAATATCATTATGACTTCTAAAAGCCTTTTGATGGTTATCAATAAGCTACTATGGTGTATCTTTACAATGACTGTCTAAACATCTCTTCTTTTGGACACATCATGAAACGATCCATTATCCTTAATCCATGCTATCTAATGTTTATACTCCCAAATGGATAAAACTCATTGATATAATGTTAAGGGGATAAGAGTATAACACTTTCACTAGCATCCTTTTACTACTTACACCATCCCTGACTCTTAAGGAGCAAATGAGCCTCCCTTTTTCTACAAGAAGAATTCCAAAAGAAAAATAAAATAGCAAAATCCTTAAAACATTGTCTAAAGAGGATAAGGGGTCTCATCACGAGCCAACCTACCATGATCATGAGGATGTAACAGGTGAAATTCCAGTTTGGCTACCAAACCAAGGCAATGAACTTCTTGATAATTAATCTGTCAGAAGAACAGGGGGTCTCATCATGAGCCAGCCTGATCATTTTGTTACACCCTAGTGAGTGGCACTATGGTTATCTGGTCACTATGCCAACATAGTGGTCTCTTTGTGACAAAAGAAGGAAAAATTAACTGTAAAGAGGACACTGGCTCATTTGGGAGGGTTAAAAAGCAACCCTGTTGAGGCTATGAATGCTTGCTGGTAGTAGTGGCTCTGATTGTGGTATTGGAGTATCATCTTATATTGCCATATGACATCTACCTCTTATCACCCATGACTTTATTTCTAATGAGAATTTCGATTTGGTAGCACTTTTACAAGCCAAATAGCATGGTGACTTTAATCTATATTCATTATATTTCATACGTCTGAGCATTGAATGACAATCATTAAACACATACTGCCAATTATGCTGATGTGATTAATTCCGCTCACGGTAAAGATATTTGACATAATGACTTAAAATTCTATTTTTATTTCATTTGGCCAATTCACATCTGACAGCAGATATTACTTAAATGCTTTATTGATTTGTGTGCTGTGTTTTTAGATTGGTTGTTGGCATTTATTTGACATTAGTCGATTTTCTTATTTTACGCATGATGAAAGGATGTGGACGCCCTTTTCTCGTCATAGGGGGCATGGCTTGTGTATGCATGGCACGTATCCCAGTTATGGATAACTTTGTGACGATCATTCGGATTACCTCTGGAGTACGAACTCCATGATGAGCATGAATGTGTAATAATTAGTAGGAAATTCCGATTGGACAAAGAATGGAAACCATTATGGCGGGCAAGTGAACTTATGATTCTGCATTAAGTATGGCTGAAAAAATGAACGATTTAACTAAAAACAATAATAATTATCCAAGCAACATCATTTCCTTGATAATTGTTGTAATATACATTGTTGTTGTTTTGCATTATAGGGGTAAAACACAATTGTATACAGAAGAACCAGCCTCAAGTGCAGCAGCTATGGGTGGAAGAGTAATCCAAAGTAACCTCTAGTACTGATGGTGTCAGATCAAGCTCGCAATATCCTTGAACGCGTTGGTTGGCTACAACGTTTAAACAGATTGCAAGGATTCCATGAAGAGCTAACGCTGGAATATCTGCAAAATATATAGAACATTAGTACATTGATCAAAGGCATAAGCATGATGGTTTCCAAAGAAGTCCTAGTCGAAGTCACCGGACTTATGGCAGAAGGGGTGAAATGGGCAGACAAAAGTGTCCTTTTATACAGTGTAATTGAAGCATTCCAGGACCCGAGTGAGCAGTTGGTACGAATAGGGAAATGAATTCATCCTTCGCGTTGTAGCAACCGTGGCAAGAACTGGAGGTCGCCGTCCAAAGATATATCACCTACGACAACAGACATGATGTGGTAAAGCCCCGACAACTGAAACTTCTAGCCATTTTAAAGCAAAGAAATTCAGTTAATTTACCATTTTATCTGAATTCCCTATTACACAATGTTGTTCGGCAGGTAAGGACAGCCAAGGACCCACATAGTGTAGTCAACCATCATGGGTTAATTAAGTTAATTATCAAAAATAGATTGGCACAGTAACAATTAACATGGGACAGTCTCATAAATCCTACCTTGGCTCCACCCATGGAAAATGCAGAAATAGAGCAGCAAAGGCCAAGAGCCTCAGGCCCAAAGAGAATACTAAAGAGAAAAAGTCCCTCTGCACCCCTAGAATCAACTAAGTGTTGGCGCTCTGTGCGAGTAAAAGCCCAGCGGTGCATCCCAATCCAAACAGAGGAAGTCATACCATCCCGCACACCTCCTCTTAGTTCGCAAGACCCTCCTTTGCAAGACTATGAGGAGGAAGTGGCCAAGGTTTTGGGAAGCATGGGAGTGTTTACCAAAGGTAGGGAACAATTAAGGAACATTGAAAAACAGAATTTTACCCCTGCTGACAGTCCCGGTCATGAACAAAACCAGCCATGCACTAATGCCATGGAGGAATAGAGGGAGTCAATTCCTGCTATGGAAACACTCCTCGAAGCCGAGGTACGTGAAGGATAAGATAACAAAAAGGAAAGTCAAATAGTAAGCACAGGTCCAGTGGACCCCCCAGCAAAAGGAAACCCTGAAGATGAAAACTTAAGAGACGCCAATCAACCAAGTGATACTCCCTTTTCGAAGTCCCCTGTAGACAAGGCCTACCAAGGAGAAGACCACGAGAATGATAATTGTTCAAGAGATACCATTGCATTGGGATCTCTTGAAAATGAAATACATAATAATTATGAGTTGGAAGGTTAAATTCCACTAGAAGACATAGTTCCAATTAGGAACATCCCTGATAATGACATAGCACAGACTGTACAGGAAGTAGAGGATAATGCAGCTTTAGAAGAAGGCCCTAGAATAGAGAATCACTACAGAGCTAGGCTTAGAAAGATGCTCAGAAAGTACAGAAAACATAATCAAGTAATTAGGCAACTGAAATATTAGTTAAAAGAGGCAACCAAAACCAGGAAATTGAAAGTGGAAATGGAAACTGCGGGAACGCAAACAGAACAATGTTCTGTGAAGGATGCTGAGACTTAGACAGAGTTTCTTAAGGTTTGTCCAAAAGAAACCCAGACTAAGCCAACTATGATAGAAGACATTTCCATGCACACTAAGGAGCCCTGTGTCTTTTCACAGGGAACTCAAACAGACCACCCCACTATGGACATTGTTGTCTAAACAGATGTTGAAGAAGATGTTCGAGTTGATTGTATAATTCCAGAAGTAACTGAAGCTACTATGCAGATTGATCCTGCAAAGACCTAGGATGCAGAGGCCCAAATAGATGAAACACCCCTTTACACCCCTTGGTAAGAGAGGTCGTCATCAGAAAATTACAAAATGAGCTACTGATGGTTCACCAAGAACTGGATCAGCATAAGGAAAAGGTGGTCCCTCTGCATGAACATCAAGGGTTAAAGAAGAAGTTTGAAGCACTTATCAAGACTGAAGATGAGACCTTTGCTCAGTATAAGGCTAATCAAAATAAGGTTGAAAGATTAGAGGGTCAATTGCAAAAAGCTAGAGAGCAAATGGAAACTATTTGCTCTCTCTATTCAAACCCCCTATCTTACCGAGCCCCTACCACAAATTATGCTTTATTTCTCATGGAAAGAACTTCCTATTAAAAGTTAAGATGTTAAGGCTGGTAAACCAGCAAAGATCAAAACCACTCCTAACTTTATCAAATGCTTCAAAGAGCATGATGAGAAGGTTCAGTGCCTCCTTTGTGAACTCTATATGCATATATATTTGTTTTAGAAGATGACAGGGACAACCACCCTACCCCTTTTATAGGAGACATTCAATTTCAGGCATTCCTCTCATTTGCTACCAATCAGCTAAAATGGGCCAAGGC